>CM034350.1:116651859-116687541 GCA_019925275.1 Mytilus edulis | reverse complement strand
GCTGGAAAAGTTTTTAAAGTGAAAGAAAAAAATTACTGGATACCAATTTGATTTAAATCATCATCAAATTACTATATATTTGGGATGTGTAAATACGCAGTCTCTGTTGCAATTGCTCTACCGTTGTCATATTTATTAAATATTATACCATCTTAGATCGGTCAGGACTGTTTATTGGGACTGTATTTCCACGCAACTGTTTAACATCTCAACTGTCACCACCTTTGGGAATTTAGAGTTGTGCCAGTTCACATCCTAAATAACTATTTTTATTTTGGCATATATATATATATCTTTGTAGTCTTTGTGCCGTGTTTGGAAATTTTTAAATTGTACCAGAGTTCGTTTAAATTGTATAAATTTCAAGATTTTGATAGGTTCTTAATTTGAATTTACATGATTCATTTGACATCGTGCTATTACCGAGGAAGGATATCTGTTATCCGAAATATCTAACATATTGTTCGTTTTATTGTGTTTTTTGGTTATGTGCTTTCCAATTGTGAACTTTCCATTTCTAAGTAGCAACATTCCAGCAGCACCTGCATACGGAGTATATATCTCCCAATTGATACGA
The DNA here is from genome assembly GCA_019925275.1 of Mytilus edulis. NCBI lineage: Eukaryota > Metazoa > Mollusca > Bivalvia > Mytilida > Mytilidae > Mytilus > Mytilus edulis. The sequence goes on along the minus strand of CM034350.1, from coordinate 116,686,964 downwards.
TATTCCCGTGCTTGCATTTCCTATCATGAATTTCTTGATAGAGGGTTGCTGCTCACAAGGAAGCTATTAATTCAAGAGTTCCAAATGGTGAAGTTGAAATCATCCCTTCGTAAATTTTACGGACGCCATCACGAGTTGGTTGACCGTTATGGAATAACCGTTTCACAAATGACATCGGATATGTTCCTTACGTCGTAACTACAATCCCTTCCCTTTCATTAATGTGACCTACCGAATTAGACTATTTACCGGATTTGTTATCACATAAGCAACACGACGGGTGCCGCATGTGGAGCAGGATCTGCTTACCCTTCCGGAGCACCTGAGATCACCCCTAGTTTTTTTATGGGGTTCGTGTTGCTTATTCTTTAGTTTTTGGATGTTGTGTCGTGTGTGCTGTTGTTTGTTTGTCTTTTTCATTTTTAGCCATGGCGTTGTCAGTTTGTTTTAGATTTATGAGTTTGACTGTCCCTTTGGTATCTTTCGTCCCTCTTTTGTACCCTTTTTTTACTTGTTAAAAAAAAGACTAGGCAACATGAATCCCCAAAAAACTGGGGTTGTTCTCAGGTGCTCTAGAAGAATAGGCAGATCCTGCTCAACATGTTTCACACATCGTGTTGCTAATGTTATTACAAACTCGGTAAATAGTTTATAGTTACTGTAGTTTTTTCCTTCCTCCGCCGAATTTGTATCCTTCCCTGTTTTGTAGTTTCACAAGATGTCGTTTAAATTTTTTTGCAAATGATATCGAATAGTTATTGAGCTTTTGAAAATGACCCTGTTTAGTCGAGACTTTTTATTGTAAAAGTTATGTCCCAAAAACATGTTTTCTTTGTTATCAAATTGTGTTTGTAATAGTGTAATTATTTATATCGTCTGACCATGTCGGTTTTCTTATCATTCAAAATTTTGTATAAACAAAAAATCCTGTGCATTTTGTTGCTTAAAACTAAAAATCATATAAATGGACTCCCTGATTATTTTCATTTAAGTATAACATTTTTACTTTTTTGAAATATTGAAAGCTTTCTTAACTCGCAAGTTGACTTTTGTAACTCGCAAATCTACAGTTTTCATTCACACCTCTTGCATTGTGACTCGAAACTCGACCGTAAACTCGCAACTACATTTTTGTTACTCGAAAATCTAATTTTCTAACTCGCAACTGCACTTCGTAATTCACAATTTTATTTTTTTAATTGCAACTAGGATGGTGTTTGAAATTTGTCGTTCATGCTTTTTGTAATTATCTGATAATGCAATTAGATTACACATAATATATAACTTTGAATAAGAAATGTATAATTTTGTCAGTTCTTTAAACAATTTTTTTACATTCGTAGCCGCATAATTTATCATGCCAAACCTGGTTGTAAGTTGGAATGAAACCATTAAATAAAGAAATCACATGCAAAGGAACAAATTTATCAAATCGAATAAAAGATAGAAAGAAAGGAAATCAGAATATGAAAAGCACCAACATATTCTAACAAAAAAGAATACAAGTTTGTAAAGTCTCTAATATGTAATTGATTGATTATGACTATATATAGCTAGTTGTTTAAATTTTTTTTTAAAACAATCGTGGGACAAATCAAGAAAATCTCGCTTATTTTTAGAGTTTAATTGACCGATATACAAATGTACCTCATTTAAACTATATATAAACCTGTAAATTGATAAAATGTGTGTTTAAGAGGTAAACAATAATAACTGACAAATGAAGAAAAAGTCGCTTATTTTTTTAGTGTAATTAACCGAAATACCTGAAGGCTGAAAATCTACATGATGAAAGAGCAAAACTTGTACTATCACTTTAGCTCTGATGTAAAAAAAATTCCACTGTTCAGTTTTTTTTTGTAAAATCGTGACAAAGAATAATTTTTCGATTTAAAAAAAAAAGTTTCTTATCAACCATGATTAATGATAAGTTTCTGAATAAAGATAGCAGCAAATACCCACAACGAACACCGAACTGGGAGCTGTAAAGGGCTCCAAAAATTACTTGTGTAATATGGCAAGCCATTCTCGAGATTTCAAGACACACTGAGAATAAATAAACTGAAAACACACACTGAGAATTTGAAATTACACACTGAGAATTCAAAATTACACACTGAGATTTTGTGCGCACTTTTTATGCGCTCATATCTAATTAGCATACTTAATCTGAATCTATTACAAGCCTGGGGACAGAAGTCTGTAGTTCTTCGATTTGGTTCCCAGTGTGTAATTTCGATTTCTCAGTGTGTTTGTTATTTTAGGTTTTTTAATTCTCAATGTGTATTTTTTTTCGAAAAAAAGGTTTTAAACATAGTTTTGACGAGAACGGCTTGCATAGTGTAAAACCATTCAAACAGGAAAATCAAAGGTATAAACTTTATCAAAATCAAGAAACGAGAAACACTTATGAACCACATTAACAAAAAACAACTACTGACCATCATATTCCTAACTTAGGACAGGCGCAAATAAATTTAAACGTTTAGCTTTACTTTCCGCCATAAATTTATATTCTCTCTCACTAATTAATAAAAAAAAAAATGCCAAATGTTGAACGCATCTATTTAATCGAACTTGATATAATAGATACAGTTTAGTCTGCTTATAATTTGACTTAAGTCTACAAATTGATCATCAGGGTTGGCTGAGAAAACCCTTTACGGAAAAAGATAATTTCAGCCTCCCAATTAGGAACTTTCCATTTCAATGTAGCATTATTAAGTATTCTAGCACCCCATGTTTACGGAGTATCCATCTTCCTGTTGATACGACATTCCAGGGTTTGTATATCCTAACATGTTATTCATGATAGAGAGTGGCTGCTCACAAGGAATCAATTAAACCAACAGTTCCCAGTAATGAAGTTTAAATCATCCCTCAGTAAATTTTAGAAACGCCATTACTGGTTGGTTCACCGTTATGGAATACCTGTTTTACTGTTGACAATGGGTTTGTGGATATTGGTATAGGATGTAACCTTTTCCCTCGAATACAAACATGCGAATAGACTTATTAACGAGATTGTACATACAAGAATAACACGAGGGGTGCCACATGTCGAACAGGATCTGCTTACTTTTACAGAGCACTTGCAATCATCCGAAGTTTTGATATGGTTCGTGTTGTTCAGTCTTTAGTGTTCTATGTTGTGTCATGTTGGTTGTCTGTTTGTTTTTTTTCTCTTTTAGTCATGCCGTTGTCAGTTTTACGACTTATGCATTTAAATGATCCTTCGATATCTTTTGCTCCTCTTTTGAGAAAAATAATGTGGAATTTGACGAAAAAGCAATTATGCAAATATTTGGTTGGGAAAATTCATATCTTTTGGTCATTTATTTAGAAAGATTACATCATTAGTATATTTCCTATGTATTACAGAGTCATGTACAACAAAACAGTTTGTTTTTGTGACCATATATGATATAAAGCTTTAAAAGTGGGTATTTATATGATATTTCTAAATAATATTAATCAACAAAAAAAAATATTATTGAATTAATTTTCCTGAAAATATCAATAAAATTAACTACACACTGTCATTACAGATGCCCTTAAACAATAGTATTTTATTAATATTATGTCCCTCGTATTCATAAGGATTTATATTGAACAAAAGGTTGTAGCGATTGCATCTTTTTCTCAAAATTAATATTAACAATGAATACAAATTAAAAAATATTTATGATGTTAATTTTTGCAATATGGTTTCTTAAAAACGCTAAATAAAGTTAAAAAGAAATACAAAACTTGATCTATCATTGAATATAAATCAATTTAATTGCTAAGAACCTAGACAGTATGTGATTTTCCTTAATTATTTGTACTAAACATGCTTAAAAGCTTGAATAAAAACAAAGATGCAAATACATTTGCAAGAGAAATGTGCTGTATGTATCAATGTTTTTGGTGGTTTTTTTGTTGTTGAGGGAGTTAGTGTTGTAGGTCTGGCATATAACCACCATTTCCTTTGTAAAATGTCATACTGTTATAACATTAGTGTCTTTTTATTTTACTTCAAATATATATAAAGATATGTCTCGTTAGTCAAAGAATTTTACTTAAAAAATTACCTGTATTTGTGTTTGTCTGATCGATTTTTAAGAAAGTTGAATAACAATTATCACGCCTGCTGGTTGCCCTGAGATTAATCATTTCAGTGTGTTCTTGATAAGGTGCAGCATAAAGTGGGACAGCAATGTTGTTCGAATTACATGAATCTCTAAATGAATGTGTTAAAATTTCAATAAAAATATAAGGAATGATAACTGAGTAAGAACACTCTTCGCGAGTCTGGCGTACTAAATTATAATCCTAGTACCTTTGATAACTATTTACACCACTTGGTCGATGCCAATGCTGGTGAACGTTTCGTCCCTGAGGGTATCACCAGCCTTTCAGCATTTCGGTGACATGACTATCAATTATATGGTCATTTTTATTTTCCTGTTACAAAACTTTGAATTTTACGAAAAACTAAGAATTTTCTTATCCCAGGAATAGATTACCTTAGCCGTATTTGGCACAACTTTTTGGAATTTTTGGTCCTCAATGCTCTTCAACTTTGTACTTGTTTCGCTTTATAACTATTTTGTTCTGAGCGTCACTGATTAATCTTATGTAGACGAAACGCGCGTCTGGCGTATTAAATTATAATACTGGTACATTTGATAACTATTTACACCACTTGGTCGATGCCACTGCTGGTGGACGTTTCGTGCCCGATGGTATCACCAGCCCAGTATTCAGCTTTTCGGTATTGACATGAATATCAATTATATGGTAATTTTTATAAATTTCCTGTTACAAAACTTTGAATTTTACGAAAAACTAAGAATTTTCTTATCCCAGGAATAGATTACCTTAGCCGTATTTGGCACAACTTTTTGGAATTTTGGGTCCTCAATGCTCTTGAACTTTGTACTTGTTTGGCTTTATAACTATTTTGTTCTGAGCGTCACTGATGAGTCTTATGTAGACGAAACGCACGTCTGGCGTAACAAATTGTAATCCTGGTACCTTTGATAACTATTTTGGTGTTGGTTAAAGAATGACATACAAAACTTGACCAGAGGGAAATTGTGCATTAAACAAATAGGAACTGTATAATTTGCTGGAAAGACAAAATTAATTATAACATAACCTAGGTCCCCTTTATGCACTTAGCTCCTAAAAATGCTCTAAGCCTATGATGGGATGATGGGACATTGGTATGTTTAAAAATTAAAACAAACTATAAAGATGTAATTTTTCATTGAGATGATACATCTTAACTTTTTTGTCAGTGCATATTTAAGTTTTGGCGTAAAGGTGTTGTTTTCTGTCGTCAAAGCTTTTGTTGACAGCACGTGTCCACAGTCACCAATTAATATATAAAATACTGATCAATGAAAAAATAAAGAAACATGGCAATTGCATATTAACTACTGTAACGAAAACCGAGCGGTCAGGCTTTGATGTTAAATTATAAATGTGTAACCCTTAGTGTGTTGCTTTAAGAATGTGTTTTATAACAATGTATAAGTATATATGAACTAAAATTATAACTGGCGACCCTTCTTTGGTAGCGTCGTACTCTTGTATCGTTGTACTTAGCGGTATTCTGGTAGATCTAAGGTTGGTCCTGTATAGGTTTCGTGGTACTTAGTGTTATTCTGGTAGATCTTAGTTTGGTTCTAATTAAGGGGGCTTTCAAATAAAGAAGATATAAACCAGTAATAGTTTAATTTTGGCAGCTTGAATTAACATATAAGATACATAAATAAGTATAATTTACACACAAAATATTCATATATTCATATAATACAATACAAAAGATACACATACTAATAATCTAAATAAAGCGGGCCTAAAAGAAATAACAAAATGCGAAAACTTCACAACTGCACATTCAAAAGCAAACTTCAATTTTGTAAAATGGGTTTGGGTGGGTGGGTAAAAATTTTACGTCTAATTCGAACAATCGAAATCAAATAATAAAGATATAACATAACAGTGTGAGCAGGTTTCACTCACTTACAAATTTATTTATATTTTATACCTTAAGGCTATCCAGTCAAATTAACAGACGAATTTCAGCCAAGTAATTACTGGTTTTTAAATTATAAAAACAAACCAATTACGGGGGCTTTCAAATAAAGAAGATATAAACCAGTAATAGTTTAATTTTGGCAGCTTGAATTAACATATAAGATACATAATTAAGTATAATTTACACACAAAATATTCATATAATACAATACAAAAGATACACATACTAATAATCTAAATAAAGCGGGCCTAAAAGAAATAACAAAATGCGCCAAACAACCCGCCAAAAAAGATTAACAAAAACAAATTGCACACACACGCAAATAGAAGAATTGAAACCCAAGGAATGAGACACTTCCTTGTAAGTTCCAGTTGAATATAAAAGAAATAAGAAACTTCCTTTATACGACACACCCAGAGAATATGACGGACTCCCCTGTAAGTGCACTAACTTCAAGTAAGCTTATGATCCCAAAGAATAGTACACTCCTTTGTAAGATCAAAATCCTAAGAGATAAATTGCTCCCTTATAAGATTAACATCGATGACCTCCTAACAATATACAAAGCATACAAACAAAAATTTAGATGATTATCATAAAACAAAACGTAGATAATACAGATTATATATGACTCATAACATGTTGAAAGCATCTGCGAAGCTCGTACAGACCAGTTTCATTAAGATGCAACCCTCCGTCCTTAAAGGCAAAAAGAGACCTAATAGGACGCCCTCTTACAAGAAACCTTTTATATGATTTTATGAAAATAATGTTATATTTAGAACACACAGAAAGTAATTGCCTATTAATATTAGCACATTTAAAACCAGTTAAATCAAAATCTACAGGTCTTGGTAAAATAGAAGATATATAAAGCTTGATATGCGGAGACAAAGATTTAAATTTTACAAATAACTCTCTAAAATCAGCAATGATACGATCTACAGAAAAGTCTCTTACATCGTTAGTCCCAACATGGATAAGACAGTAAGAATAGTTACTCAAGTTTATTTCACCTTGATCCAGTTTCTTCTTAATAGTGGATATACGAGCACCACTGTAAGCTTGAAGGTCCATGTTAGAAATGCCAGATAAATGTTTACAGATTGAATCGGATAACACCAGTACATGTTTGTTGGTTATGTCTGAAAAAATATTATAAAAGTTTGGCCATTGACTCTGCAACAGATATTTTCTCCTGCATAGTAAAATTCAAATATAGCTTTATATAGGCATCACTTGCCCAGTCACCGTGCAGCTGTATCAATTCACTAGGGACTCTAGCCTGAAAGGCAAATGACGCACCTCCCCGTCTAAAAGAATGTGTAGAGTAAAGGCGAGGATCTCGCCCAGTCAATGAAATGATACGCTTAAGTTTAGATTGAAACTGTTTGTGAGTTACTGTTTTAAGACTAGCATTTCTCTTGATAACAAAAGCAGGAGATTCTTCAGGAGCAGGAATCATGCGGCACATTCTATTGTATGCAGTAACGGGACATAAAATAGAATCATCTATTTTGACCAAAGGTATTTTTAAAATTCGTTCACCACATTGTATAGTTTTAGTCCATTCAAACACCACAATAGGTACTCTTTCATGCATAAAAACTTTGCCTCTAGTAAGTTGCCTTTTACAATCAAAAGAATCTACAGAATCTGGCACTAAATTAGACTTACGAGACATAAGAAAAAAGGCAAATAAAAATAAACACCAATACACAATATCTGTACAATTATCAAGGTCTAAAAATTTAAGCATCTCTTTTAGCAAATCGGGAGTAATAGGCCTAGCTTGTCTAGGACAGTGTTGTTTGACTCTAGAAATTCCCGCCATTAACAACTTAAATTCAAAATTATCTAAAGGGGGAAATGGAAGATCTAAATAAAAATGCACAATTTTAACACCATTGATATAATTCCTGATAGAATCAGTCGATTTGAATGATCGACTTAAAAATTACGCATAACAGTTAATCGTTTTAAAAGTGTAAAGGGGGAAATGGAAGAAAAAATGTAAAAATTTTACGTCTAATTCGAACAATCCAAAATCAAATAATAAAGATATAACATAACAGTGTGAGCAGGTTTCACTCACTTACAAATTTATTTATATTTTATACCTTAAGGCTATCAAGTCAAATTAACAGACGAATTTCAGCCAAGTAATTACACCCTATATAACCCCGATACAGATGAAACCGGACGTTGACGCGTTCGAATCGAACACATCGTGTAACACCGAGTTCAGACAGTAAGAAATTAATACTTTTAAAGAAAATCCAATATCTATTCTTCGGATATTTTGCTCCAATATATTCTTTGCCATAATACTCATTAGTTACTAAAAGGTTTTTCAAATATGTGGAATTTTTATATACAAACATCAAATAACGCACGACGATATCAATGATAAAACGTGCTTGGTATTTTTAGCTCACCTGGCCCGAAGGGCCAAATGAGCTTTTCCCATCACTTGGCGTCCGTCGTCCGTCGTCGTCGTCGTCGTCGTCGTCGTCTTCGTCCGTCGTCCGTCGTCGTCCGTCGTCGTTAACTTTTACAAAAATCTTCTCCTCTGAAACTACTGGGCCAAATTAAACCAAACTTAGCCACAATCATCATTGGGGTATCTAGTTTAAAAAATGTGTGGTGTGACCCAGCCAACCAACCAAGATGGCCGCCATGGCTAAAAATAGAACATAGGGGTAAAATGCAGGTTTTGGCTTATAACTCAAACACCAAAGCATTAAGAGCAAATCTGACAGGGATAAAATTGTTTATCAGGTCAAGATCTATCTGCCCTCAAATTTTCAGATGAATCCGACAACCTGTTATTGGGTTGCTGCCCCTAAACTGGTAATTTTAGGGAATTTTTGCTGTTTTTGGCTATTATCTTGAATATTATTATAGATAGAGATAAACTGTAAACAGCAATAATGTTCAGCAAAGTAAGATTAACAAATAAGTCAACATGACCAAAATGGTCAGTTGACCCCTTTAGGAGTTATTGATCTTTATAGTCAATTTTTAACCATTTTCGTAAATCTTAGTAATCTTTTACAAAAATCTTCTCCTCTGAAACTACTGGGACAAATTAATCCAAACTTGGCCACAATCATCTTTGGGATATCTAGTTTAAAAAATGTGTGGCGTGATCCGGCCAACCAACCAAGATGGCCGCCATGGCTAAAAATAGAACATAGGGGTAAAATGCAGTTTTTGGCTTATAACTCAAAAACCAAAGCATTTAGAGCAAATCTGACAGCGATAAAAGTGTTTATCAGGTCAAGATCTATCTGTCCTGAAATTTTCAGATGAATCGGACAAGCTGTTGCTGGGTTGCTGCCCCTTAATTGGTAATTTTAAGGAAGTTTTGCTGTTTTTAGTTATTATCTTGAATATTATTATAGATAGAGATAAACTGTAAACAGCAATAATGTTCATCAAAGTAAGATTTACAAATAAGTCAGTATGACCAAAATGGTCAGTTTACCCCTGAAGGAGTTATTGCCCATTATAGTAAATTTTTAACCGTTTTTTCGTAAATCTTAGTAATCTTTTACAAAAATCTTCTTCTCTGAAACTACTGGGCCAAATTAAACTAAACTTGGCCACAATCATCATTGGGGTAACTTGTTTAAAAGATGTGTGGCGTGACCTGGCCAATCAACCAAAATGGCTGCCACGGCTAATAATAGAACATAGGGGTAAAATGCAGTTTTTGGCTTATAACTCAAAAACCGAAGCATTAAGAGAAAATCTGACAGGGTTTAAGTGTTTATCAGGTCAAGATCTATCTGCCCTGATGTTTTCACATGGATCGGACAACCCGTTGTTAGGTTACTGTCCTGAATTGGTAATTTTAAGGAAATTTTGCCGTTTTTTGTTATTATCTTGAATATTATTATAGATAGAGATAAACTGTATACAGCAATAACGTTCAGCAAAATAAGATCTACAAATAAGTTTACATGACCAAAATAGTCAATTGACCCCTTAAGGAGTTATTGCCCTTTATAGTTAATTTTTAACATTTTTCATAAATTTTTGTAAATTTTTAGAAAATATTTTCCACTGTAATTACTGGGCTAAGTTCATTATAGATAGAGATAATTGTAGCAACAAGAATGTTCAGTAAAGTAAGATCTACAAACACATCACTATCACCAAAACACATTTATGTCATGAATTTATCCGTGTCCATTGTTTAATATGCACAAGACCAAGGTGAGCGACACAGGCTCTTTAGAGCCTCTAGTTAAATATTCAAAACTTAATGTTTCTTGTACCTCATAGTTTTTATAACATACATTTTTGAAAATTTCATAGTTAAAATTTACAAACTTATAAAGGTCGTATAATTGTGTTGTGTCTAGAAACAAAAAAATACACGTTTTAAAGTGTCTTTATTTTCATGTTGTGTACGCTTCGTTGTCATTACATCTTTTTATACTGTACGCTTCGTTGACACAATATTGCGTTTGTCAATGAATTTTGCGTGTATGAAATAATGCTTTGATATGATTATAACCAATATGCATGTTTAAAAAATAAATAATTTACCACCATAACATGCAGACAGCAACCCGTAATATCCGTTGTATTGTCGGAACACTCTTGGAGGTATTTTGTACATGTAAAAAAAAATCCTTATGTATACGAAAGTTGAATTGGTAGAAATACATTAACTCATACGGTGTGGAACATAATCACTGACTAATACTTTAGATACATGATTTACCTCTTAGTTTTAATTCGCTTTGAAATAACTATCAGTTACTACAATTACTCCTTTGTAGATATTTTATGTATATGTTTTTTTGTGCCTTGTACCGACATTTTGAGTTGAGCCAATTGCAACTGTACAGGGTTTTTTATGTTTTTTTATAAGTTGTGCTGTTACACCAGTGTCCCAGGTTAAGGAGAGGGTTGGGGGCTCACATGTTTAATCCCGCCGCATTTTTATCGTGTCGGTCCTACGTCATGGGCCTGTATAACATAGGTTATATAGATCTGTCAAATTTTTTTTTCTTTGATAAATAATCCATAAGTTATAAATAAATAACCGTTAGTTTTCTCGTTTTTATTTTTTCACATTTTTTTATATTGGTGTCTTTTATAGGCTACTATATGGTATAGGTTTTCCTCACTGTTAAATGTTGTACATTGGACTATAATAATAGCTTTATTCACCCACTTCATTTAAACTTTGGTGGAAAGTTGTATCACTGGCCATCACACCACATCTAAAAAGCTTTATATGTATAAAAAAAAAAAAAAAAAAAAAAAAAAAAAAAAAAAAAAAAAAAAAAAAAAACACCCATAGATAAAGCAGTTGGAATGTCATCTAAGGCATTCGGCAAACTAAGTTCAACGAGCTCCTATGTCTGCTTTCGTCTATGTGAATTGGACCAACATCAGCATTTTGAAGAGCCTCAAATTGTGAAAAGGAAGTCATTAATGTTTTAATGACTGTTCTATACTTTTTGAAACTTTATTTTCTCTGGAATATATTTATTAACTGCTCATTTCATCTGGAATAACGTTGAAAGCCCCAATGTTCAATAGAAACATTCCTATCAGATGTACGCTGGTTAAACACTGCAATTTTGGCTTTAGGTGAGTGGTGATTTAAGTTTAACTATTTTGACTAATTTAACGGATAAACATTTACAATAAAAGACAGAAAAAAGGGTCGCCGACATCATCTCGAATACCTTGACAAGAAAGTGATTTGTGACGGTTTTTGTCAACGAACTGTACAGTGATTTTTTAAAAACGCACAACGAACGCGACACATTTAGTGGAACGAACAATACAGTAAGAGAAAACTTATTTACTATGATATTGCCTTTATTCTCAGTTCTAGGGAACATTTGAAGGCACGTAGTAATTCAAAGTATAGTTATTTGTTATTGCTTAAGGTATTAATACGCAAAGGTGTATGCACGAAAAGATATTCAGCATTGTTTATCTCATAAAACGTATGAAATTGCACCATGTCTGTGCGTTTTGCATCTAGCAGTTTTATCAAACGTTCTATGCAATATTTAAAACTAACAACAATTGTATAATTGAATAAATAAACTAGCATGCACATTGACATATTTATATACACTCAAATAAGTTCTACAGAGGCATTCCAAATTGTTGTCATCCTAAATATTGTCCTGATTATCGCTTCGAACGCCTAAACGTCCGGTTTCATTTGTATCGGGGTTATACGGGGTGAATTACTGGTTTTTAAATTATAAAAACAAACCGTTTAGGTTTTTGTAAGAATAGCAAACTCGTTAAATAAAAATCAACTTTTATCCTGCAATTGGGTGTCCTACTATACAGATACAGCCCTACAGATATCGCTATGCTGTATCTGTATACTATACAGATATCGCTTTAAAGCTCCGCCCACTCACTGAGTATTGTTTGAACCTGTATGACCTCAGAATGTGTATTCCCGTTGCATTCCAATGACGATGACAATTGTCGATTTCAAAACTTGAATGTGTATGATTGTGTTACAAAATCAACCATGTCAATTTCAGCATGCATGTTTAGTGAATGTAAAGTCTGAAGCGTAGGACAACTCGTACACTTCTGTTTCAAATTTGACAATGTTTTGTTATTTGTTTTTACTGTTGAAATTAGTTGTTATGTTAAAATAGATAATTATTCACCTTGAGCGATGTATTATTGTTGACCATTCGAGATTCTTTTTTTTGCGAACCCGTCTTCAGCGTGATGTGTGATTTTGATATTACAACGCCGGCCTCAAGGGATTACAAATCGAAAATAAATGCTAAATATGTTAGTTTTTGTGTCTTTTCAAAACACAAACAATATACAGAATTTATTGCAGGCTAAAGACAATAACTGTTTAGTGTCTTTGGATATCAGCTATATTTGTACTCGGCTCGAAACAGGTGCAGTAGCTCGCTAAAAGCTCGCATATACCTTGTTTCCTAGCCTCGTACAAATACAGCTGTATTTAAAGACACTAAACAGTTATTGTCTATGTATTAACTTTAAGATGCGTTAAATATCTACAATTCATACAAATAGTATATATAACTTAACAGTATTCTAGGCTAACAATTAAGACCTTACTTTATTAGAATATCGTAAAGAAAATGAATAGCGGAAATATAAATACCTCGAAAGTTAAGTTTGGATATCGGCAAATGGTAAATCAAATTTAATGTCAAAAGATAATGTTTCTCTCGAGAAGTTATTCTCTAAATGCAACTTGTTAAAGAATTAACGAGCCCACATTATACGGAAGTAGTCTGGTCACTACTTAGTCTGGTAAATAGTTTCGGTACAGGTATATATTTAAATCGCTTGGAATTAGCGTGTGTTACTTGCCCAGGGTAAAGTCGTACTGAAGTCTTTTCGGTTTTCTCAACCGTTTTTATACTTAGGTAAACCATTTACCGAAATGGTCCCCAAACATGGATAGACATTCCCTAAAATTTAAAACAAGTTCTCCCATATCTTTCATTAAAAGTTTAAACATTCTATAACATGTATACATATTCAAAGTTATAAAACAATATTTGATCAAATATAATACAATCTTCTGAGTGTTCATTGTTCTTATACGTCATAAGTATATATACGTCTTCACGCAAAGTTTGAATTCCGCACTTGTTATTTATGATCCTATAATCTGACAAATGTTCTTATAGCACCAACATCTCTTCTTCTTATAACAATTGTTCATAAAACACAAGTTCTGGTTTTTTTTACGAATGTTTATAGAGCACAGACATATCTTCTTCACTTGACAAATGTTCATAAGACACCAATACATCTTCTTTTCATAACGACAGTTCATAAAATACGAGTTCTGCTTATTTTAACAAATGTTTATATAGAGCACCGACAAACCTTCTTCACTAGACTTTCTAGACGAATGTTCATTAAGCAGCAACACTTCTACTTCGCGTTATGAATGTTCTTACATCAGACATAATTATGTGTATTCCTGACAAATGTTTATAGAGCACCATCAAATATTCTCAGCGGGACGAACGTTCATAGAGCACTATTATACAAATGAATTTCCTGAAAAGAAGTTACATATTGCACAACAATCAACAAATGCCGTAAGCAATATCAATAAAAATCTGAAATCAATTGACATCTAATTTAAAAAAAAACTCTTTCCCTTATCCAATATACATGGACTTTTATCTTTAAAAATCACACTCAATAATCATTGATACAAGTATATCTATGTCTGCAACAATGAGACAGTATTTATTAGACTGCATTGGTAATACAGCAGTGCCCATCGGAATAACTACGCTTCCATTACCAGGGGTAAACCACTATGTGCATTGGTTAACACTGTCTTCCCAATCTTGGACATGGTATTATTCATGGATGAATAACAAACAAATTAAAAAAAACAATGAACCTGGTATCCATCAACCAATTTAATTTCATGTCAAAAACATTGACATTTCCATATAAACTATCAGAATATATGTTTCTGACTCAATTTTTCAATATTATTAGACTCTTCACAAAATCACAATTAGTCTCAGCTAAAACTTGGTACTCAGTTTCAGCTACTAATAGTTTCCCCGACCAGTCATTTGGTCTACCACTTTTCTCGGAATTAGATTGTTGGTTCTGTTATATGGCATTTTTTAAAGACGACCTGAAATGTCATCAACTTGTTCAGACAAATAAATTTCTCTATTTAGATCAAAATTATCATAATAATTTACAGCACGGACTGGCTTAGTGTCATATTTACGTCTGTTATTTTGGAAGGCTTTATATTCAAGAGCTAATTGAATGGCGTTATCAATATTTTTTGCTTTGGCCTGGAAAATAGCCCATTCCATATCAGCATCATTAAGGGAATCAATAAAACAATCACGTTCTAAAAGTTCCTTAACCTCCATTGGAGCTGATGGATACGCTAATCTTACTAGACGTTTTATGTCTTGGCCTAATTCAGGTATTTGTTCCGTGCGTCCGCGTATTTTACTTAAATTTGCGCCCTGTACATTTCTGCTTGGTTTTCTGGTTGAAAACGTGACGTTAAAGCGGCAGTCAATTGTACAAAATTGGTCCACATCTCTGGTCTTAAATTGGTTAAAATACTTTGGGCGGTACCTCTTAAGCTAGTAGCTAATTCTAAAACTTTCTCTAGGTCTGACCATTTATTAAGTGCTGCAATTAATTCAAACTGAACTAAATAGTCTTCCCAATAACCCTCCCCATCATAAAGTGCTTGTTTCTTTTTGTTACAGTTTGTATTTTGTAAGTTTATTTCATAATCACGCTCAAAATTATGGAGTACGCCCCGGTCCAAAGTCCTAGGTAAATCTCCCGAATCCCATCTGGATTCACAAGACGTCGCGACCCGTCTTGTATTCCCGCAGTCTCCCTCAGCAGAACCCTTTGCCTCAGCAGTACCCTCTGCTCCAGCATAACCCTCTGCTATAGAATTACCCTCTGCTATAGAAGAACCCTCTGCTTTCTGACTCCAAACCCATACCTAGACCTGGCAGCATGGTTATAAAGAGTGCTTGACTCTTCACCAAGATTCTGTTTTACCGGCCATGTCGCATTTGGTTCCAAATGCACAACCGTTGCCCTATTTGAAACTTCCTTATTTTTCGCTTGGTCAATGGCCACTTTCTTTGATGGTGATATACCTCCTGACAATGGCCTTTTGTCAGTATGATTTATACCATCCTTTTCGTATCTATCTGTATTCTCTTGTGAGGGCCATTGATCTTGGTTCACTCTTATGCTTATCTCTCCGGTCGGCGTCAGATCATGGAATATTTCACAGGACCGAGATCTGGGGAGCACTGGTCTACCCTGGGCAGTTAACCTAGGTGTTTCAAATTTATTTTCCGCGCTATCCATTTTACTTATATTTATTTATGCCTAATCTTAAATATGATTAAACTTATTGTAAGAATATAAAAATGTAGGTACATGTACGTGCCTCCGTTGCCACCACTGTAACGAAAACCGAGCGGTCAGGCTTTGATGTTAAACTATAAATGTGTAACCCTTAGTGTGTTGCTTTAAGAATGTGTTTTATAACAATGTATAAGTATATATGAATTAAAGTTATAACTGACGACCCTTCTTTGGTAGCGTGGTACTCTGGTATCGTGGTACTTAGCGGTATTCTGGTAGATCTAAGGTTGGTTCTGTATAGGTTTCGTGGTACTTAGCGGTATTCTGGTAGATCTTAGTTTGGTTCTGTTTAGGTTTTTGTAAGAATAACAGACTCGTTAAATAAAAATCAAATTGTATTAACTTTAAGACACGGAAGTAGTCTGGTTACTACTTAGTCTGGTAAATAGTTTCGGTACAGGTAGATATTTAAATCGCTTGGTTTAGCGTGTGTTACTTGCCCAGGGTAAAGTCGAACTGAAGTCTTTTCGGCTTTCTCCACCGTTTTTATACTTAGGTAAACCATTTACCGAAATGGTTTACCATTTACCATTTCGGCTTACCATTTACCGAAATTACCAAATCCAAAGTCGACGTCATAACAAAAATAGGTTATGACGTCATTGTGTTGTACGTCATTTGAAGTAAACAATTAACAGGTGTTCCGATTGTAAAAACATGGAAAATGATGATAAAAAGTTAACAAACATAGTTATGCAAGAAATATATATTAAAACAGTCAATTACAGGTAAGGTTTAAACAACATCATTACACAATTTTAGGGAAAAGAAGTTCCATTTCAAGGGACCGCCATTTCGTTCACTACTATATTATTGCACCTTTTTTTTTTGTCTTGATATATTTCATGTTTGAATGTTTTCTTTCTGTTTTTTTTTTAATTGTTTTTGAATTAACAATCCAATCTATTTTAAGAAAATACCAATCAAAATCAAGAAGTAAACAAAGACTCAAAAAACCAAAGGACATTTACATCAACAGTTAAATAAATAATAATTAAGAAACAATACGAACTCCACTAGAATTTGGGAGTGTAATCAGGTGCTCCGGAAGGTTAAGCATTTCCGGCACCGTATACGTCACTCGTCGTGTTATTTCTTTGTTCAATTTGGTAATGATGGATGGTTATTATGACTGAGTAAGAATATCGGATATGATTTCTGACACACTTTTGTCATAATGGCCAATCAGCTCATGATGGCGACCGTAAAATTTCTTGAGTGATGACCTTAATTTGATTGATTAATAGCCCTGTCTTAGCAACTTTTGAGAAAGCAGTATTCCTCGTTCAACAAAATAAACGTACTTTGAGCTAGCTCTAGAGTAACGTATCAATTGAGACACAGTCATATACTCCATATGCTGGTGCCGCTGGTATGTTGCTACACAGAAATAGAAAGTTGACTTTAGGAAAATTAAAATCATCGCGTTTGTCATAAATTTTGGTATTCAACCTACCATCAGTAGTCATTTGGAGAAAAAGGTCTTAATATGAAGCAGATTTATCTGTGTCGGTAATATCTTTAATTTCAAGTTCTCTTGGATATATTTCATGTAAGTGATCACTGAATCTATTATTACTAAGAGACAGTACATCATCAATATACCAAAAGGTGAAATTAAAAGATTGGGCTAATTTGTTTTCTCCTTTCTGTACAAACCCTTGGATAAATTCTGCTTCATAAAGATTCAACAGTGACTTATTCACTTATTGACGAGCAACATGATGATTTCATCTCTTTATATATCATTTTGATAACTATAAACAGATTTAAAACATGAAGTTTATAAGTATGTATGAAGGTTAGGTTTATCAATAAATAACTGAATCATAAATAGATGAAAGATTCGATAGTACATATCAGCCATGGTTTTTCTTTATACTATTATATAAAGGCAACAGTAGTATACCGCTGTTCAAAATTCATAAACCGGTAGAAAAGAAAAAAAATCCGTGTTTCTTATCAAGTTAGTCAGAGGGAACAAAAAGTGTGTACTTTGTAAATTAGATGCTAATGGTGATGAAAGCAATAACATTTTTTATTGTTCAGTTTTTTTATTACTGTAGAACAGAAGTCCTAAACATGTCAAAAAAAATAAAATTAGCAGTGTTAACTAACATGACTGATTTAGATCTAAACAACAACAAATCGAACATTTCTGAATGAAATATTGTAAAAAGTAAAATCGCAAAAATACTGAACTCAGAGGAAAATCTAATCGGAAAGTCCATAATCACATAATGGCAAAATCAAATAACAAAACACATCAAAAACGAATGGACAAGAACTGTCATATTCCTGACTTGGTACAGACATTTTCAAATGTACAAAATGGTGGATTAAACCTGGTTTTATAGCGCTAACCCTCTCACTTTGATGACAGTCTCATCAAATTCCGTTATATTTACAATGATGCGTGAACTAAACAGACATAATAAATAAAATAGTCAAAATATGGGTACAGCAGTCATCATCGTGTAACAATCTTAAAATGTCTCTTTCTGCTTTTGTACCTTAGTTTCAGATCATATTGTAACGATTGTAACCAGCTTCGAATTCAACCACCGATTTTCCTTTAAAAATGTCCTGTACCAAGTCAGGAATATGGCCATTGTTATATTATAGTTCGTTTCTATGTGTGTTACATTTTGACGTTGTGTTTCCGTTGTGTTGTTTGTTTTCTCTTGTTTTTGAGTGTGAATTCACATTGCTATAGGACGTGTCACGGTACTTGTCTATCCCAAATTCATGTATTTGGTTTTGATGTTATATTTGTTGTTCTCGTAGGATTTTGTCTAATGCTTAGTCTCTGTGTGATTGTGTGTGTGTGTGTGTGTGTGTTACATTTTAATGTTGTGTCGTTCTCCTCTTATATGTTATGCGTTTCCCTCAGTTTTAGTTTGTTATGACGATTTTGTTTTTTGTCCATGGATTTATGAGTTTTGAACAGCGGTATACTACGATTGCCTTTATTTGCGCCCCTTAAACCGAGTGGTAAGTTAAATTGAATAATGAGGCTCGATCGAACATAATTTGCGTGGACCCTTTGAGTTGGTATATGGTTGAAATAATAACCAAGTCAGGTATAAACTTCAGATGCATTTTATATAACATCTATATAATCGAATATTTACAATTGATCATAAAAACATACATTCATATTTATATACAATGTGCCGTAATCATCTTTATTTATAGGTCAGAAAGGTTGACTTCAAATCTCAATAAGGTTGACTGTTTCCGTAGGATGATTTGATAGAATTTTAATGGTGTTTTTTTCAAGTTTTGATTTACCATTCATGCTATACATTTCTATATTCCTTGTGTCAAATACAGAAGGGGAATTAACTCTTATATATGGAGTGTCGTATCACTTCGGTCGTAATTGGACAAAACATCCCGGGAATATAACTAGCAATTTGGTAAAATAAATTTGTCGCTATCTTTTACGGTTACGGAAGACATGCACTAAAGGTAAACAGTGTTCGGGATGATAACTCCTACAAATAAAAGTATTTGGTCAGTGTCAATTTCAAAGGCACAGAACTGTTGGATGTCATATACCAAACATCAATTCATTTTGGGGCTATCTTTGCTCATTGTTGAAGGCCGTACGGTGACCTATAGTTGTTATAGTTGTTAATTTGTGTGTCATTTTGGTCTCTTGTGGAGAGTTGTCGCATTGGCAATCATACCACATCTTCTTTTTCATATGTCAAAGCGACAGCTTGCAAAACAAAATTTACACGCAAGAAATAAAAAGCGACGGTAAAAGAAAAAAAATAATAATCAGAAGAAAATCAATAGGTCTTTTTACAGAAAAGAAGAAAGGCCTAATAAAAGATATTTACCTTTTCAAAGTGTCACGCGCTCTTCTTGTGAGTGTAATGTCTAATCACATTGTTAATTGATCCAATCAATCTCGACGGAAAAACTTTTTACTTGTAAACGATGTTTTATTGTTACTAATTAGTGATAACAAAAATTATATAAATTTTTTCTTGTTAAAAAATATATATTTGGAAAATGTGTTTGTTTGAATTGCGCTTTTTTAACAAAAAATTGTGAAAATACATTTATAAAACATGCAAAGCAGCTTTTTCTCAAATCCGAGTTGCTGTAGTCTTGTTTCCTTATTTGTATCATTCTTCAATTCTTGAAGACATATAAGTGCAATAATCAGTTAGATTCACAACATTTATTTAGTTTTCTCCGTTATTTTACGTAAATTTAATAGTGCGTTTATTTACGGGAACGGCAAAAAATGCCAAAACCTATATATCTAGAACTCTTCCACCAAAACAATTGCCGTAATTGTCCTATTAGAATCGAAGTAATTCATGGGGGCTTGAATATATGGTGATTTTACCACGGGTTGTCCCTTTATGCCGATATTTTACCCCTCGCTATCGCTCAGGGTAAAATATTGCCATAAAGGGCTAACCCGTGGTAAAATCACGATATATTCAAGCCATCATGATTTTTTTCTTAATTATATCAAATACAGATCACTTGCACAGTTTGACCTAAAACAATTAAAATCCCATGTCACTTATTCTTTAAGAGCTTACACAATGAGAAAATCCACATCGTTTAGTCGTCTTTATCTATATTCAGCCTAACATTCTTTGTTCAAAAAGTTAAAACATTAAGGAAAATGATACCATTAAAAACAAAGGTAATTTCATTAAAATATTTTGAAGTTTTATATTAATGTTAGTTAAATTAAAACATCATGTCATAATATGGATCATCTGACTCTGGTGATCACAAGTATATTGGTATACCAGTATTGCTAACAAATAAAACCATTATTAAGGTACTATAAAGAGACATTCACATTATTTTACCCAGGCAAGTTATATTTGTTGTTGATTTTATCTAAATTATTCATGTGGAGCAGGATCTGCTTACCCTTCCGGAGCACCTGAGATCACCCCTAGTTTTTTGGTGGGGTTCGTGTTGTTTATTCTTTAGTTTTCTATGTTGTGTCGTGTGTGCTCTAGTTTGTTTGTCTTTTTCATTTTTAGTCATGGCGTTTTCAGTTTGTTTTAGATTTATGAGTTTGACTGTCCCTTTGGTATCTTTCGTCCCTCTTTTTTTAACACTGCTCATAAGTTTTGAACATCTTTTAGAAATCATTATTCCAGTCTTTTCTTCAGTCATCAAAAGCTGAACAATAAAAAATGTAATTATATTCATCACCATAAGCATATAATTTACAAAATACACACCTTTTGTTTTCTCTGACTAACTTGATAAGTATATAATAGTATATAGACAAACCATGGCTGATATGTGCTTGCGAACTGTTTAATGATTCAGTTATTTATGATAATGTCAAACACGCGTCACATGTTTTAAATCTGATAAAAGTTATCAAAATGATATATTAAAAGATACATTTATCATATTGGTCGTTAATTTGTCACTATTACATCTTTATACAGATTGGATTATTAAAAATCAAATAAAATTAAAATTAAATATTCCAACACAAAGAAAACACACAAAAACAAAAGATATTAAAACAAAGAAAAAGGTGCAATGATAAAGTATAGTCATGTAATTGATCAGTTATTTTACATATTAATTATTGATCACTGACACGTCCTGTCGAACAAAAGCTTTGACGACAGAAAAAAACCATTTTACGCTATATATGAACTGACAAAAAGGTTTAGATGTACATCTCAATGAAAAACTACATCTTTATGTGTTTTTTGTTTTATTTTTTATCATACCAATGTCCCATCATAGGCTTAAATCATTTTTGGAGCTAAGTGCATACAGCAAAGAAAACACGCAAAAACAAAAGATATTAAAGCAAAGAAAAAGGTGCAATGATAAAGTATAGTCATGTAATTGATCAGTTATTTTATATATTAATTGTTGATCACTGACACGTGCTGTCGAACAAAAGCTTTGACGATAAAATTTGGGTGCTGTTATCAGTTATTTGATCTTTCCAGCAAATTATACATTTCCTTTTTGTTCAATGCACAATTTTCCTTCTGATCCAATTTTTTGTATGTCATTATTCGACCAATACCTAGAGTGTGCGTTATTATTCCTTAAAAAAATATTGAAATTGTAATGATTTGTCTAAAATCTCAACAAATTCATTTAGATATTCATGCAATTGAACAGCATTAATGTCCCACTTTATGCTGAACCTTATCAAGAACACACTGAAATGATCAACCCCAGGACAACAAGCAGGTGTGATGAATGTTATATAACTTTTTTGGACATCGATCAGACAAATACAAAAACGGGAAATTTTTACAATAAAATACCTTCTATTTTTGGCTGACGAGACCTCTTTTTATCTTTATTTGAAAAAAAAACACTCAATGTTATAGCAGTTTGACATGTCACATCCAATCAAACAATGAATGAAAAAAAAATGTTGGGTATGCCGAACATACAGTATCCCCTCCCCCCCAAAAAAACACACAATAAAAAGAAAAAAAGATACATACAATAAATTTCTCCTGCAAATATATTTACATCTTTACTATTCAAGCTTTTTAGCATGTTAAGTAAAGATGTTTTAAGGAAAAAAAAATATACGGTTCAGGTTTTGAGAATGGAAATGGGAAATGTAACAAAGAGACAACAAACCGACCATAGAGCAGACAACAGCCGTAGGCCACTAATGAATCTTCAATGCAGAGAGAATGCTAGATCATTTTTTTGTATTTCTTTTTAACTATACTTAGGCTGTTAAGGAAACCATGTTGCAATGATAAACATTATGAATGTTTTTTTAAATTTTTATTCACTGTTAATATTAAATTTGAGAAAGAATGCATTGACCACAACTTTTTGTTCAATATTAAATCCTTATGAACAAAAGGGAGAGAATATTAATAAAACACTATTTTTAAAGGGCACCTGTCATGAAAGATTATAGTTGATTTTATTGATTGTTTCAGGAAAACTTATTCAATAATGTTTTTTTTTTGTTGTTGATTATTATTTTTTTGAACAATCATTTAAATACTTACTTTGAAGGCTTTATATTACACATTGTGTTTAGTTATCAAAGG
This sequence comes from Mytilus edulis, assembly GCA_019925275.1. Lineage (NCBI taxonomy): Eukaryota > Metazoa > Mollusca > Bivalvia > Mytilida > Mytilidae > Mytilus > Mytilus edulis. The sequence continues at coordinate 116,663,927 of CM034350.1, read as the reverse complement.
TACCATGATTATAATTAAACTGTTTTGTTGTCCATGACAACGGAATATTTAGAAAATTTAATAATAATTTAATTTTTCTAAAAAATTGGCCAAAAGAAAAGAATTTTCACAACACAATACTGCAATATTGTTTGTTTTTTTTTTAGAAAAATTCAACATTTACCTAAATGTTGCAAGTCCTGTTCCATATGTGTTACCCGTCATGTTGTTCTTGTAAGTACAATCCCGGTGATAAGTCTAATTCGAGAGTTTATATTCGGAGGGAATTGGACAGCATATCCATTGTCATCAGTGAAACAGGTATTCTAAAACGGTCAACTCACTCGTAATGGCGTTTGTAAAATTTACGAACTGGTATCTTTCGTCCCTTTTTACGTAGGATTGATTTCAGCTTCATAAGTAGGACCTCTTGGTTTAATTGATTTCTTGTGAGCAGCCACTCTCTATCATGGATAATATAAAAACCCTGGAATGTCGTATCAACTGGAAGATATATACTCCGTAAATATGGGCTGCGGGAATATTGCTATTACATATATATAGGTATAAAGTCATTTTTCCTGATCGTGATAACTCACAGTCAGAATGTAGGACAGAAAATCACAGACACAAAGTCACATGTATAATATGTTATAAACATTAAGTCCTGTTTCATAGTAAAATCGTATTTTTGTTTGCTCGTCGTAAGACCCGAGGCCACCCGCTGATAGAGTTTCCGCGTGTCCATGTAGGGTTATGAAACTTTTGGAAAATCTCGAAAATTCCTCCCGGCCAGAACGGCAAACAAGATATATGTTGGATGGATAGCAGGAACTATCGGGCCAACGGCCGACTGTATCAACCCTGGACGGTTACGCTATTAGTTTGCTAAAGAACCATTGCTTTAATTCTTTTAGGGGCTCCCTAGTTGACTAGTTGAAAATTCTGTCCTTGTCTAATTAATCCCCATTTTTATACCAGTGATATTTCAAATTGTCCGCCTTCATCCAAGCCTAGTACCTAGTTCAGTAAGGACCTTTCTGAAATTGTTTTTTTTTTTCAACTTCACTACAGCATATGAATAATTTAGTTTAAGGAACTAACTTGTAAAAACAATTGTTCTTTGACACTGCATTAAATTGAAAACTTACAGAAGAGTGTTTTTGTATGAGAGATTTAGTCTATTTTAAAGTGTTTTCCAAGTTTATGCATATTATTTGTTGTTTCTTTTGCAACACTATCACTTATAATGCCTGGAATATTATTGATAATTTTCAAATACGAGAAGACCTGGATAATGTAAACAAAATAGAAAATAAACATTGAAATATGTATCGAGGTTTATTAAAACGAATTTGCAAATATCAGCACTCATCAATAATTTTGAAAATGGACTGCTTGTTCCCTGGCAACAAATTCAATGGCAAATATTGCACAATTACATATATTTAATTTTTTGAATGATTGAATTTGTTTTTTCTAGAATGAGTAATTGTTTTTCTTGTATATTTTTCATGATCATGAAAACAGACAGAAATTTGTTCATAATCAGCACTTTTAACCAGATTAGAGAAATTGTGTTTATTTCATCCAAGTGGTTACACCTTTATGGATATACTATACTTGAATGTTCATTTGTATATACACATGTAAGTATACAGTGAAACTTAATAAGCGTTTTAGTTTTCCTACTTTTGTGCAAATTTAAGAAACTAAAACTTTTTCAAAAATGTTTTAAACTTGTGTATCATCATAAAATTGTTTCCAAAACAACACATTTAAAACTAGTATATACCATTATATATGAATGTGTCTAAAATTTGGATGATTACAATAATTTCTACAAATTTTATATTTATTTATTTTTTCTGACTGCAGAATTAGGTTTTAAAACATTTTTTTTCAAAAATTTTCAAAACAAAAAAAAAAATCTGAAAAAATAAAAAACTGAGCATTTGTATCTATGGTATCAAAAAAATGAGACATACTTCCACATGACTTTTTCACATCATTGATCAGATAAAACTATGGTTTTTATGAATTCATGGTTGACTCTAACTCAGGTGTCCTCAATTGTTTTGGGGAGCATTCAAAAATGACCCCAAAAGGGTATTTTTTACCTTATTCAAACCACATAAAAAGGGGGGTGTATGTAATTATGATTGAAAATGAGTATGAAAATATCAGTTATTTAATTACATTAATAAAATGCATATATTTTATAAAATCATAAAAAATACTTTCTTTCTCTTAATCTTTATTACGAAAAATTATGTTGAAAATAGTCTTTTTGCGCTTAAATTCATAGATATCCGAAAGAAGTAAAACCAGTCATCGGCTGCTATGGCAACCAATGTGCTTAGCAACCAAAATTTTGCGATTTTTTTGTTTGTTTCATCAAGACTAGTAAATGTTTGAAGTTTGAAGATAATCCATGACCATGTGTGCCACACTCCATATGTAAGAGTTTAAATAGTTGCAGAGAACCAGTATTAATGTGTTTACTTTGTAACCCAGATTTATGACTCAATCGATTAATGAATCTCGAACACCGATACACCTCTGTTGCCTATATTTTGCAAGACCTTAACAAAATCCATAGACTGTTGGGCAATGTTGTGCCGGAACTGGAAGTGACTTTTATCGGTTGCCTGATCCAAGTCATGAATATGACAGGTTTTTAAATCTATTTGTTTGATGGCTTTGAACTTTTTATTCTGCTTTTGACTAGAGACTTTCCATAATGAATTTTCCTCAACGTTTGGTATTTTGTTATTTTATTTTTCGTTCAGTATACAAAGGGTGCCTTTTTTCGATAATCAACAGATGTTAAAAAAATAATTCAAAGGGTTGCATGGTAATTAAAACTCCAGACACTTAACCAAAGAAGCAATACGGGTTATACATTTTTTCGACATATTGAAAGTATTATTCAGTCTTGAACAGTATAAGCTGCTCACGCTCTTGCAGGATTTTTCCGAGTTGACAACAAGACCGATAAGAGATTCTAGTTTATTTTGTAGGTCCAATGTCCTCTTCCTATTTCCAAGACCTTGTTTGTACATTCAAAGGCAGAAACACATGTTGCATTGAAGGCAGTGGTAATTGTAGAGAGCATCTTACATCAGACTAATTTAGAACATTGCAGCGATAGGATGATGATTGGTTTAATAATGTCAATGCTCTCTCATTCTCTCATTTCTCTCACTCTTCATTTTTTTTTGCAAACAAATATATTATTGCCTTCTTGATATTTATTGAATTTTCATAGATCTAACATTCCTTAGAGTGTAAATAACAAATACTGGATTATATAGTATTCACATTGAACATGAATCGGGTGTAACCCTTACCTTGCTTATTTTTCCTATATGATGCGTGGCATGCTAAACCGTTCCCAAATTGTCTTAGCTAAATATTAAGTATAAATGTTTTTGTCGATAATTTGATAAAGATATTTTTTACAAGCTGGAAGCAGGAGTATACGTAAGAAATCTGTGACAAACAGGCATAGAAATGAAAATTTGAAATTATGTCACACGTTCACATAAGGATTCCATAGATTTGTTTTTTTTTCTCAGTGATCATGAGGCATCACCGAAAAATTGTCCCCAAAAAAATAAAATGTATTTTTTTTTTAATCCCCTTCTGACCATTTGACCACTGTTTTAAAACATCTGTACCACTTTTTAGCTCTACGACACGCCTTTATTTAAGGGCCTGATACGCATTTTGAAAAAAAACAACATCAAAATAACTTTACAGTTTTTCGGATCATTAATTATCTAGATTTACCATACATTTCAACGAACCATAAATAAAATTAAAAGTCTATCTTTTTAGCGTGTCCAATCAATCTATAAGGATAAACTTTTAACTTATAAACGAATTTCTTTGTAGCTTGTAAGTGATGACATTGAGGCTATTGATCATTTATTTATATTATTTACTTCCTGAACAAATTATGTTTAGAAAATGTGTTTGTTTGCGCTATTTGAATAAAAGATTTATGGAACTAACAGTAAAATATGGAAATTGGCTTTAATCAAATCCGAGTTGTACATGTTGTAGTAATCTTGTTTCCTTAATTGTATTCTTCCTCAATTATTGTTTTGATAGTTGCAAAAATAGACCCAAATTCAAATACAAATTTATTTCAAATATAATAGTATAAAAATGCCATGCGTGCAATTCAATGCAGCCCTAATTATGCCAACACGTATGCCAGACCACTGGAAATATTGCAAGAGGTTTTTTTTATTTATATTTCATATTGAAATAAGGAGATTTAATTGTCAATGAGACAACTATCCACAAGAGTTGAAATGACGAACTTTCAAGATAAAATCAATTACAGATCATGCAAGCATGAGAAAATCCACATCGTATAGTCATCTTTATTTTCAGGAGAACATTCTTTGTTAAAAAACGTTTAAACATTATGAGAAATGATACCATAAAATGCCATATGTAATTTATGTTAAGATATTTTGAAGTTTTATATTTATGTTAGTTTAATTAAAACATCATGTCATACAATAGATCAGATGACTCTTGTGTTCGCTATTGTTAATATTAATTTGATCTTTCTAGCAAATTATACAGGTCCTATTTGTTCAATGCACAATTTCCCTCTGGTCAAGTTTTGTATGTCATTCTTTAACCACCACCTATAGAGTGTCTTACTTAGTTGTCATTACTTATATTTTTCTTGAAATTGTCATGATTTCTACATTTTCAACACATTCATTCAGATATTCATGTAATTCGAACAAACTTGGTGTCCCACTTTATGCTGAACCTTATCAAGAACACAATGAAAGGATTAATCTCAGGGCAACCAGCAGGTGTGATGAATGTTGCACAACTTTCTTGAAATGGGTGTCAGACGAACACAAAAACAGGGAATTATTACAGTAAAATTCTCTGGCTAACGAGAAATATCTTTATATGTATTCGAAGAAGAATAAAAAGACGCTCAATGTTATAACAGTGTGACATTTCACATTTTACATCAAATCAAAATAAGAGTAAAAGTAAATGGTGGGTAAATGACAAACCTAAATCATCCAGTATCCCCTCCCCCTCCCCCCAATAAATACACTAAAAAAATGATACATACAATACATTTCTTTTGCAGAATGAAATATTTGCATCTTTGTTTCTATTCAAGCTATTTCGAATGTTTAGTACAAATAATTAAAGAAAATCACATACTGTTCAGATTTTAGCAATTGAATTGATTTTATATTCAAAGCTAGATCAAGTTTTGAATTTCTTTTTAACTATATTAAGCTTGTTTAAGAAGCCATGTTGCAAAGATAAACGTCATAAATATATTTTTAAAATTGGTATTCATTGTTTATATTAATTTTGAGAAAAGATGCAATGAACACAACCTTTTGTTCAATATAAATCTTTAGGATCACGAGGGAGATGATATTAATAAAATACGATTTTTTATGGCGACTGTCATGACAGTGTGTAGTTAATTTTATTGATTGTTTCAGGAAAACTAATTATTTCGAACCATCATAAAAATACTCACATTGAAAGCTTTATACATGTTATATGACATATGGTCATTACATTAAACTGTTTTGTTGTCCATGACTTTGGAATATTTAGAAAATATTCTAATAATGTAATCTTTCTAAAAAAGTGACCCAACAATTAGAATGTTCACAACAAAATATTTGAAAATTTGCCTTTTAGTCAAATTCAACATTATTTGTCTTTAAAGAAAAAGTGGAGCAAAAGATATGAAATGGGTATTTAAATTTATGAGTCGTAAATAAATTGACAACGGCATACTTAAAGAGAGAGAAAAAACAGACAAACAACATTACACAACAAAACATAAATAACTAAAGACTATAATCTATACCGGCGGAAGGTGAAGGTAAAACGTTCAAATCCGCTGCATTAGTTTGTACCTGTCCTACGTCAGGAATCTGATGTTCATAAGGTGTCGTTTGTTGATATGATTTGTAAATGTTTCTCGCTTTTCGTTTATAATATAGATAAGACCGTTGAGTTCCCCGTTTGAATGGTTTTATACTAGTCATTTTAGGCACTGTATAGCTTGCTGTTTGGTTTGAGCAAAGGCTCCGTATGAAGGCAGCCTCAAATGTCGGCAAGAAAAGTAGCAGAGTTGATAACCATGGCTATGTCGATTGTTTGTTTAAACGTAACAAATATGTTGTAAATTACGAAATCAAGCATCTTGATAATGTCACTGTCAGTTAATTTTCGGTTTGAATAAGAGTAAAATGTACGATGAACCCATCCATAAATCAAGATACTCGTATCTACGATTTGGGCATTCTTTTACGACACAAAGCAGAACCAACTCTTTCAATTCATCTTTCAGTTTGGAATGGGAAATACTTGTGTAAAGTATAGAAAAGTGATATGTGTTAGCATATCAGAAGATGGAAGAATCTTAAATTGTATGAACTCTAAAATACATTTGACTTTTTTAGTTACTATCTCATTCACACCACCTCTACAATATGTGGTTTCATATAACTTGAATCCCGGCTTGATAACTAATTAAGTTGATGTAAAAAAATTAGAAAGAGGTTTTGTTGAGCACTTTGAAGACCCAGCAATATAACTTTGTTTGTAAGGACACTTATGTATCCAATACAGTGAAGGAAGATCCAGTTCTGCATCTTTGGTTGAAATTCAAAAGAACATACATGTAGAACAGACCTACAATTGTCCAGGAATACCACCTTGGTAGATGTTGTGGTTTTATTTGTGGAGTTTCCAAGTGAAAAGTCAAAACCTAATTCATTTATCAAGTATTATGTAATGTGATGTAGAAAAAGACGTTGTTTTGGGGCCTGTCTGTAGGTACAACAAAATATTTATGTGATGTAAGACAAGTGTTTGGTAACATTTGAATTTTTAAAAGTTGATGTAGCATATGTATTAATGTATCCATTCAGTTGTTTTTATTAATTCTGATTGTTTCAACAACCAAAAACACCTTAATCCATTGGGAATCAGATAGAGTATATACTTCTTTTTCCTCCGTTTAACAAACTGCAAAATTGTCGACTCAATCCAACGGTTTGTGCATAAATGCGAAAAACGGAATGCAATTAATATATAGATCTGCAAAAGTATGACATGATACACCTTACCAATATAAAGCTGTATACCATGCCTGAAAAAGCTCTGATTGGAGCTGCTGTGGAAAATGGAGAAGACATGTGTAACGGTCAGGTACAATACATATGATGGACAATGGTAAAACCAATCAAAATATGATACAGATATGCTTCTACATATCATATATCATGTTAATTTAGGTTTGTTTTAATGTTGTTTCATATGAGTATATTTAGAAAACGTAACAACATTAACAACTGATTTACGTCAAACATCTTCACACGAACATTGACACATATCTATATTTTAATTTACCAAAATTATGAAAACGTACATTTAATTGCCTGTACACATGTCATATTGAAAAAGTATCATATCAAAAATACAGAACTCAGCGAAAAATTAAATCGATAACTCCCTTAGCATATAGAAAAATCAAGAGCTCAAACTCGTCAAACGATAGAAAATAACTGCCATTTTCCTGACTAAGTACATTAAACCTGGTTTTACAGCTATTTTAAGTTCTCATGTATATGACAGTCGCATAAAATTCATTTTATAGACATCAATGTGTGAACAAAAGAAACAGACATTACAAGTAAAAATGCAAAAAATAGGGGAACAGCATTTAACATAGTGTTTTAATCTTAATCACTATAAAAACAAAACAAAATGTCAAAAAGAGGAAACTAAATTGCATATAGACAAAGAACATCAGCAAAAATGAACGACAAAAATATAAAAAAAATGACCATAGCATAACAACACATTGGCGGTATGCATAACTACAAAAACATTCAAAAATAATATTACCAAAAATGGACTCAACAGTAAAAGGTTGAAAATTTACAAAGAAAAATCAAATAACACTATAACACGAAATTGAGATGATAAAAACATCACTACGTAGAATCTATACGTCAAGGAGTGTATAGTCACCTATAAATCTTATCAACCTCTGTTAATTTTTGGTAGCATAAACAAATTTCTTAAAATTTTTAATTGATCTGCCTTTAATGACCCGAAGAACCTTAGATCTCTACAAGTCCCTCCACTCCCATTTCGATGTAGTAAAGCAAAACTCAACACTTAAGTAATGATAATCATATTTTGACATAAATAAACTTTTACAATCATACATATGTCATTAATGATTTGTCATCTAAAGTCCATATTATTTATAAATATAATCTTCCGAAATATATAAATGCGCCAGTCACTTTCTAAACAGACATCACATTATTCAATCTGCATTATCAGAAAAAAGACCTCGATTTAATAAGGTATAACGCATGTACCAAAATATTCAATTAATACAAAAAAATGGTCGGGAGAATGAGTAAATTAAACGTGTTGAATTGAGCAGTAAACTAATTTAAATGACAAGGGAATATAAGATTTGCTAGAAGTCATCAGGTATTTCTATTAACCAATCAAATGAGATTAAAATATGAACGATGAATTATGCGTACAAACAGGTAACGAGTAATGTCGAAAGTTTCCGAGATTTTAATAAATTAAAAACTTAAAAACTTGAAATAGATCTTAATCTCTAATGATGTTGTTGAATGTTCCACATCATACCGATCGAATATGTCCACGAAACGACAGAAGTTTTCAAATCGAGCTTTGAGGGTTTTAAAATTTTTTGTAAAATACCCATGATTAGGAGAGTATTGGTTTTAATTTCAGTAGGCATATCACAAACTTAGCTAAAGGTATAAATTTCAGTTTCAGATGATAATACATTGTTATTACTCTCCATCTGAAAATACATTTCACCTACTAACTATGCACAAATATTACCTGAGAGAGAAGTAGGGGAAAATGTAAAGCTAAAGAAATACTAAATTCTAAATTGGATGTGTGTAAAATTGTACGAATGTTCAGCACTTCAGTAGGCGGCACTTCGGTGTTAACATGAATGTTAATTATATGGTAATTTTGAATAATTTCCGGTTAAATAAAGATTTTCTTATCCAAGAAATAGATTACCTCAGCCGTATTTGGCACAACTTTTTGAAGTTTTAGGTATTTATATTTTTCAACATTTTACTTGTTTCGCTTTATAACTATTCTGATCTAAGCGTCATTGATGAGTCTTATGTAGACGGAACGCGCGTCTGGCGTATTTAATTTTAAATTATAATCATGGTAACTGTGATATTTATATTCACCTTAAAAACTGTACTTTGTCAAACATCAAGGCACGAACATTGATTAACACCTATATTTTATTTTAAAAAGGTAGGAAGTAGTTATCAAAGGTATCAGGATTATAATTTAGTACGCCAGACGCGCGTTTCGTCTACATAAGACTCAACAGTGACGCTCATATCAAAATATTTATAAAGCCAAACAAGTAAAAAGTTGAAGAGCATTGAGGATTCAAAATTCCAAAAGTTGTGCCAAATACGGCTAAGGTAATCTATGCCTGGGATAAGAAAATCCTTAGTTTTTCGAAAAATTCAAAGTTTTGTAAACAGGAAATTTATAAAAGTGACCACATTATAGATATTCATGTCAACACCGAAGTGTTGACTACTGGGCTGGTGATACCCTCTGGGACGAAACGTCCACCAGCAGTGGCATCGACCCAGTGGTGTAAATAGTTATCAAAGGTACCAGGATTATAATTTAGAACGACAGACGCGCGTTTCGTCTACATAAAACTCATCAGTGACGCTCATATCAAAATATTTTTAAAGCCAAACAAGTACAAAGTTGAAAGCATTGAGGATTCAAAATTCCAAAAAGTTGTGCCAAATACGGCTAAGGTAATCTATGCCTGGAATAAGAAAATCCTTAGTTTTTCGAAAAATTCAAAGTTTTGTAAACAGGAAATTTATAAAAATGACCACATTATAGATATTCATGTCAACACCGAAGTGTTGACTACTGGGCTGGTGATACCCTCGGGGACGAAACGTCCACCAGCAGTGGCATCGACCCAGTGGTGTAAATAGTTATCAAAGGTACCAGGATTATAATTTAGTACGCCAGACGCGCGTTTCGTCTACATAAAACTCATCAGTGACGCTCATATCAAAATATTTATAAAGCCAAACAAGTACAAAGTTGAAGAGCATTGAGGATTCAAAATTCCAAAAAGTTGTGTCAAATACACCTAAGGTAATCTATGCCTGGGATAAGAAAATCCTAAGTTTTTCGAAAAATTCAAAGTTTTATAACGCACCATCAATTTAATGTGGAAACAAAGTAAATAATAAGTGGGAAAAGAGGAAAAGAGGAAAAGAGGAAAAGAGTGCAACTTGACTGATGAAGTATCAGAAAAAGGCTTGTAAAAATTATTCGAATATTTTGTCAAACTTTGATACATTAAAACTTCATATATAATAGTTGTTCCACTATTTTTGGTAAAAAAAAACTATGGGTTATGATTGTAAGACACTAAATATACCTTTAAAGACGGTAAGAATGAAAAAATTGTCAAATCCAATTGAAATTTTTCCAACATACTTTATTTGTGTTTTCATATGATACTAAATGTTGATGTAAAATGAAAACTGATACTCTGCTTTTACATTTTTATAAAATATTTGCTGTTATCTTTATTCAAGAATTAATCATATCTCGTGGTTGATAAGGAAAAAATAATAAAATGGAAAAATCATTCTTTATCTCGATTTTACAAAACAAAAATGTATAGTGGAAAAAATCTGTAAAAAGGCGTAAATGATAGTTTAAGTTTTACTGTATCATTATGTAGATGACCTAGAGTATTTCGGTTAATTAGATTCTACAAATAAGCGACTTTTCTTCATTTGTACATCATTTATTTTGATATCTTAAACACATACTTTTACGAATTTACATGTTTATATATAAGTCAAATGAGTAAAGTATATCAGTCCATAAAACTCTAAAAATAAGAGAGATTTTCATGATTTTTCCCTTGGTTGTTATTTAAAAAGAAAACACGTAAACAACTAATCATGACCAATCAATTACATATTACAGACTTTACAAACTTGTATTCTTTTTTGTTAAATTATCATGATTATGGTATGGCTTATTAGGATATCTATTTCTGATTTCCTTTTTTTCTATCTTTCATTCGATTTGACAAAGGAGTAGGTTCAGTAAGACCCCTTTTTGGCCCCAAAATATAGCAGTTTTACAAAATTGTTAAAATGTAAACCTTTAGTTATTTATTGGACAGTAGAATGCATCTGCTACATAAATATGGGCTGTTTTTGACAATTCTTTTTTTTTTACAATTTTTTGACAATTCAATGCACATATATCCGGTACTAGCACCATTAAGTCATGCTAAATTACTGAAATCCTCATAATTCTAGCATTTTAGTTAAATTTTAGACGGTTTTCGTGTAAAACGAAAGTGGCCGCATTCGTGTTCATCCTTAATATTGAAATGTAAGTTGTATTTTATGATAATGCATAATATATATAAAGGTTGAGGATGAACACGGATGCGGCCACTTTCATTTTTACCAAAAACCATCTGAAAAGTGACATTTTTCGGCATATTAGGTAGATTTTTCATATTTGAGCTTGAATCGGATCGTTTTTAATGACTAAATCTGTTAAAATCTTTCACATAAACTAAATAATTCAAATAAAATAGACACTTAAGTGTTTAAAAAGTGGTCAAAATCTTTCGTCAGATGAACCTGAAATTTGAGGCCAAAATCGGTCCTTACCGGACCTACTCCTTTGTTCCTTTGCTTTTAATTTCTTTATTTGATGGCTTCATTCCAACTTACAAACAGGTATGATAGTTTTTTGTATGCTGACTTGAAAAGTAAATGGTTTCTATACATTTAATTTTGAAATAAAAGAGTTAATATTTTACTTTATGTTTCAAAATTATTCTTCCGGTATCATTTGGTAGTTCCAAAAATATATGGTTCTATATACTTCAGCATTCAATTAGTATAAAATAACTACTTCTGGCTTACTCATGGTCATTTTCTGATGATGTT
>CM034350.1:116440772-116651759 GCA_019925275.1 Mytilus edulis | reverse complement strand
GTGATGTAACATTGAGGTTAGGATAAATGTTTGCGCCTGTTAAAAGTTTAAACCCACTGCATGTGTTTGCACCTGTCACATACCAGGAACCTGTTGTTCAATGGTTGTCGTTTATTGATGTAGTTCATCAGTGTTTTTCGTTTCTCGTTTTTTTGTTTTTTTTTTTATAGATAAGACCATTGTTTTTTTCTCTTTGAACCGTTCATCACTTTTTATTTAGTAACCCTTTATAGCTTGCTGTGAACCAATTTTTCGTGTTGAAGACCGTACTTTGACCTACAGGTATTTGCTTTTATAAATTGTGACTTGGATGTAGAGTTGTCTCATCGAAACCCGTACCACATCTTCATATATCTAATGAATACTTGGTACGTTGTTGAGACACCTGTGTTTTGTTAAGGAATGTACTTAGATCTCTGGATGTCTTATCTTTGGTTACTACTGTCGTCATGATACTACCTCATTCATGCATACCTGTCTTCTAAAATGACTCAAGTTTAACCTACCATCATGTATGTTTAATGATACCCTACTTATGTCATCCATTCGATTGATATGTTTGAGCTTTTGATTCTGATTAGGAAATTTCCATTTTGAATTTTCCTCGGAGTTCAGTATTTTTGAGATTTTACTTTTTAGGTGTAATACCACCATTGATTTCCCCTATTAGTCTTTGTTAAATTTGCACTTTTCAAAAAAAAGAAATACTTGGCATGAGTAAAGTTTTATCCTGTCCAGTGCTACAGAAAAAATTTCACATAACATTTCATTGCATATAAGAAAATAACCATCATTGGAAGTTAACCAATCAAATTCCTCCCCTTTATCTATATGTGTACAAGGTTTAGTCACCATGTAACCTCAAGATTACAAAATTTTCTATAGAAATCCCAAATGAAAAATAATGGTTTTTTGAAATACCCAAGACATATGTTTATGACACAGAAATGTTTTTACTGCAATAAAATGTAGGATTAATTACCTACAACTATCAAATTCAAGGGAATATTTTTTTAGACCTACTTTCGTATACAACCGGATGTGACGTACCATGATTTGGTGGTATTACACCTTTATTAACAAAATGAGAAATGAGAATAAACCAATGATAACCTTACGTGCCTGAATTAGATATTTCTTATTTGAAAATCAAAACAAATTTTTTATCTGAGAACCTATAATTTTGTATAAAAAATCAATGAAACTCACTGTATACATCAGAATTATTATAACAAAACTGAATGGTATGTAAAAATGAAACAACAATACAAAGACATGCAGAGATAATCAACACTATATTTATTCCTACTGCAAACCCCAAACCCCTACAACATACCAGTCTCTGTCTGTCGCATGTAAAATATACAAAATTACAGATCTGGTGGTGCTATCCCCAATGCAACGGAATTTAGCAGACAGATGGCTCCATACTGTGCAGATCGTTGGCCTGTATGTTATCCTAACGACCGCTATCGAACAGCAGATGGTTCTTGCAACAACTTTAACAATCCATTATGGGGAGCCTCTATAACAAATCAAGGAAGATTTCTCTCCCCTACTTACGGTGATCGTAAGTTGATTATTTCAGCAGAGTTAAAAAAAATTTAAGGATATAGAATAGATATGCAAAATTGCATGTGTTGAGTTTAGCTTTATAACCTTTTACGCAATGTTTAATTTTCTGATTCCTGTTTTAATGCAATTCGATTGTAATTGGTTATTATTTTTGAGACATGTATACATGATAATTTATCTACATGTAGAACACCGTTTTAACATATCTTATTTTTTGCAGAATTTAACATTGGTTTTGTTCCACGTATACGTAGTGTGATTGGATCGCTCCTCCCTAGTCCACGTGATATATCTAACGCTGTCCTGAATGGTGGCGAATCTCCACCTAGAAGTAGAATTTTAAGTGTATCCTTAACTCATTTTGGACAGTTTATCGACCACGATGTTATATCAACACCTATACTTAAAGGTAAATTCTTATACTGTTTCAGTATAAAAGACGTATAATATTTCAAGCGAAATTTTATTTTGCTCAATAACATTTTTTAATTAATATGAACATGTTATTTAAGTAATTTACGTATAGACATCCTTAACAGATAATTTGTCGACGGCACTGCTACGTTTGGATTTAAATTTCCTGTTTTTTGTGTGCAAAAATAATTGAAATAAACAATTGGTGATCACGAATTCCCTCTACAACTGGCAAATCAAACTCGTATAAGACACATACATCCCACATATATACCCAAGGTCAATGTTAACGTATGTTAAAATATCATAATTGTTTGCGTAATTGAAATTCGTTTTACTATTATTTCATAGATGGTAACCAAGATATATTTTGCTGCAACGGAGATGTTCCGGTTGTCAGGTAATTTCAGTGTATATTTTTGTCAATTAATGTATGAACATGCTTATTGGGCTTGAACAATTTTCTTAAAATGAGGAACAAATTGCAAAACTATATTGATCATAGTAGAACGACATTTCGCATATCCAACTTAACATCTCTCAGTTCCAAATTGGAAGTTTCGAGTTTACGTATCGCACAAATAACATAAACGGTACCAATTTTTCAGCACTAGATGCGCATTTCAGCACCAGATTTTTCAGCACCAGATGCCTGTACCAAGTCAGGAATATGACAGTTCTTGTCCATTCGTTTTTGATGCGTTTTGTTATTTGATTTTGCCATGTGATTATGGACTTTCCGAATTGATTTTCCTCTAAGTTCAGTATTTTTGTTACCTTACTTTTTTCGACAGTAAATGTCTCAAGCAGTGATTCTCGAGGACAAAATATTTGAAAATCTAAAGTTTAAAAAAAAAAATGAAGATCTATAAACAAAAAAGGACAAAACAAGTATAGCCGAAGCAGGGCAATAAACAGAGCTTTGCATGAGGGAGATAAAATTCTATCAGCATATATCTCTTTTACATGGAATGTGAACAAAAAGAAGACACTTTAAATTGATAACATTGAAAAATATCATATCCATCTCTGTATTCACATATTTGTTTTATATCTTTGTTTTGTAGACCAGAATGCTTTCCCTTTAGAACTCCGCCAGGTGATTTCCAGACTACATGTATGCATTTTGTCAGATCAGATTTTGGGGTCGCCCAGGATGTCCACCAGGTAAGGAATTGTCAAATTCAAAGTTGTGTTGATTAAGTATAAAAATAATAAACCATTTTGACTTTTTGACTAAAGAAGTCAAAGGTTAAACTTAGCAATTGTACAAGCATATACGTATTTCATCATACTTATCGGAAACCGCCTCGTTAGTCTTTCGGAAATGTTTCGCTTTCCTCTTCTTCTTCTTCTTCTTCTTCTTCTCTTCTTTCTTCTTTCTTCTTCTTCTTCTTCTTCTTTCTTCTTCTTCTTCTTCTTCTTCTTCTTCTTCTTCTTCTTCTTCTTCTTCTTCTTCTTCTTCTTCTTCTTCTTCTTCTTCTTCTTCTTCTTCTTCTTCTTCTCTTCTTCTTCTTTTTTCTTCTTCTTCTTCTTCTTCTTCTTCTTCTTCTTCTTCTTCTTCTTCTTTCTTCTTCTTCTTCTTCTTCTTCTTCTTCTTCTTCTTCTTCTTCTTCTTCTTCTTCTTCTTCTTCTTTCTTCTTTCTTCTTCTTCTTCTTCTTCTTCGTCATCACTTTCTACATAAATCCGTTTCATGTAAATTGTACAACAAGGAACTCTTCATTCAATTTTTTAAAAAAGCAAACACAACTCTAGCAATTTAAGATACACATACCCTCTTCTGGTTTACTAAACCATGATAACAACTATCCAAAATAGAGACGAAATCTAAACTTAAGTGGGCCTTCCTGATAAATTTGTCTCTTTTTGGGGGGTTAAAAATGAATGGCATGAAGTCATTTTTTTTCATCAAAAAATAGGTTATATGATGTCAAATTAAACTCTTTAAATTGCAAATTACTTCTGCTGGCCGTTTACATATCGTACCTACCATATGTAAACTTGAATATAAATCATAATACAAATGTACTAGGCGTATCACACCAGTTAAAGTGAATCCTTATATGCTTAAAGTTCAGGAGGTTAATAATAATTGGTGAAACATTCTTCAGAGATTGTTTTCTTTCCTAATATCATTATATATCCCCTATGATATCTGCAGACCATAGGATTTCTATTGGTTCCAAATAGTAAAATATAGTTAATTGTTATTCGATTTAATCATATCGGTACATGTATATGTTCATTTTGATTAGTTATCCACCATTTTCTACATTTAAAAATGCCTGTACCAAGTCAGGAATATGACAGTTCTTGTCCATTCGTTTTTGATGCGTGATGTGATTATGGACTTTCCGAATTGATTTTCCTCTAAGTTCAGTATTTTTGTGATCTTACTTTTTTACATTCTGATCTCCATGTGACTGTTACTGCTTACCATACTTCGTTAGTTTTCTCATCATTGAAGGTCGTACATCATTGAAGGTCGTACAATAACTTGCAATTCGTTATACCCCAGTTTTGTGTTCTTTGGTTGAAAGTTTTCACATCAAACATCATCTTATTTAAATGTTATTGTTTGCCTTTTTGTTGTCTGTTCCGTACGAGTTGTGTGGATAAGTGTACAAACCGGAGTTTCATTTGAGTTGTACACTCTTCTTTGAGCGTTAAATCAACGATTAACCGCCATTTGTTTCCTTAGTTCAAAATAGATTTATCAAGTCATTTTTACGTTTTGCTTCCAGATAGAGAAAATGTATCGATTAACAAACAAAAAACAAAAAAACAAATTTTAATTACGCAAACAATTATGATATCTTAACATAAGTTAACATTGTACTTGGATATATCTGTGGGATGTATGTGTCTTATACGAGTTTGATTTGCCAGTTTGTTTATATAATAAACCATTCACATTTTTCATCAGAATCTAGAAATCAAATTAATCAGAGGACATCTTTTCTTGATCTGTCTGTGACGTATGGAAACACACTTGATGGACAAAATGACTTACGAGAATTGGGAACAGGTATATAATAATATAATGCTATTTTTCTCCGGCAAAGTTGACTTTAGATGACTTTGGCTATTCATTTTAGTTTTTTTTTTGTCATATAGTTTTTCAATGGTTTCGATACTTATACATCTTCGGATTTAAAATGTTTGGCTTTGAGCGTTCCTGATAGAGGTAAATCCAGAAAAGCACTTCGGACGCATAGAATTATTAAACGTGTTGTTTTTAATTTTTTTCTTGTACGCTTTAAGCAAACACAACGAAAACAATTAGGAAGGTCTTAATCTCCACAGTTACTTTAAAGTGTATAAACATTAAAATCATAAAAATTTTACAAAAATATGATACGAAATAGTTCACATGTATTAAGTTGATGAGGTACGAAATGGTAGATGCATTTGGTCCCATGTCATAGGGTACGAAATAGTTCACATGTATTATGTTCATGAGGTACGAAATGGTAGATAGAGGATGAAATAGATATTATCGTGGGTACGAAATGGTAAATGTTGGGTACAAAATGGCAAATTCGGGTACAAAATGGCAGATGTACGAAATAGTCAAGGTACGAAATGACTTGACCCAGTGGAGATATAAGGACTTGTTCTCAAGCTTTCTACAACCGCTAAAATGCACGAATTCGAATAATTCTAGAGGAAACTGAAGTAAAAGTGAAGTAGTGTAATTTTACCCATTACCAGTTATAAAAGTTTCTAAAAAATTAACAAACGTGATGATTTTGATTTTTCTATAGTCAACTTTCCATTTCTGTGTAGCAACATCACAGCGGCACCAGCATATGGAGTATATGTGTCTCAATTGATACGTTACTCTAGCGCTAGCTCATAGTACGTTGATTTTGTTGAACGATGAATACTGCTTTCTCAAAGTTTGCTATGACAGGGCTAAGAATCAATCAAATTAGGTTCATCACTCAAGAAACTTTACGGTCGTGTCAGAAATAATAAACACGACGGGTGCCGTATACGGTGCAGGAAATTCTTACCCTTCCGGAGCACCTGATTTCACTCCCGGTTTTTAGTGGAGTTCGTGTTGTTTCTTATTTATTATTTATAACTGTTGATGTAAATGTCCTCTGGTTTTGTGAGTCTTTGTTTACTCCTTGGTTTTGATTGTTATTGTCTTTTAGCATTCTAAATTAGGTCTAAACTACTTTTAAAAGGTAATGTATTTAAGGAATGACTGTAATATTTTTTCTGTCTATGAAGAAATAACATAAAAAAATTGGTGCACACTGAATAACGCGCGTAGCGGGTTATTTAACAGTGTGCACCACATTTTTTTTATGTTATTTCGAATAGACAGAAAAATATTACAGTCATTTCTTATAATTTAATTATAAATTCCATTTTAAAACCGTAGAAAACTATGAAAAACGTTGATGACGTCATGGTCACATGACTAAATTATGTATATGGGCCGATAACAAAATAACGTCAGCCAATCAGAAGACGCGTTACATCCAAAATTAAATTATAAGGTTATATACTGTAAATTCAGAAATTATTGCGTGCATTTATTATTGCGACTTTGTCATTTTAGACTTAAATGCGATTTGAATTTTTACGATTTTGAGAAAAATCCTGTTAAATTCATATAAAATATTTCAAAATGCGAGTTTAAATTATTGCGTTTACAACTCAGTCGCATTTTTCGCAATAATAAAAACCTCGCATTAATTTCTGAATTTACAGTATTGTATTTTATGCTTGAATAGTTGTTTCATCATTATGCTTTTTAATATTGATTTTATAGGCAGACTTCAAGAAGGCATTAACAGACTTCTGCCTACTGGTCCCCCGGGATCTGAATGTTTAGCAGGAGAAGAGTGTTTCAAATCTGGTAAGCAATGAATGTAATTTTTACTAACTTCCCTATGGTATTCTGTTTCCAATAGTTATCGAAGTATTGAACCGATAATTAATTTGATTAAATTTAATCGTCTGAATTGTTTTCAACTTGTTGCCTTTTGTTGGCTGTTGTTCGTGTGTTTCTTTGTCATTTGTATTCTCCAATTTATTTATATTGTAGTCCTGTGGTGTTGAGTTATCATCTTAATGTTATATTTCACATGGCTATACAAGGGGAGGTTTGGCATGCCACAAAACCAGGTTCAACCCGCCATTTTTTTCTTTAAAAATGTCCTGTACCAAGTCAGGAATATGGCCATTGTTATATTATAGTTCGTTTCTGTATGTGTTACATTTTAACGATGCGTCGTTTGTTTTCTCTTATTTTTGAGTGTAAATTCACATTGCGATAAGACGTGTCACGGTACTTGTCTATCCCAAATTCATGTATTTGGTTTTGATGTTATATTTGTTATTCTCGTGGGATTTTGTCTGTTGCTTATTCTGTTTCTGCGTGTGTTACATTGTAGTGTTGTGTCGTTGTTCTCCTCTTATATTTAATGCGTTTCCCTCAGTTTTAGTTTGTTACCCCGATTTTGTTTTTTGTCCATGGATTTATGAGTTTGAACAGCGGTATACTACTGTTGCCTTTATTGTGTACATTATTTAAGTTTTTGTCATTCCTTACCGAGATATTTTCAGACGAGTGAAATTCTTGTACACGAAAAGTAAAATGTAAAATCAGCCTTGGTACTATTAAGGTCTCTTCAATAGATATAAGAATATGTGGTATGAGTGTCAATGAAACAACTCTTTATCTTAGTCACAATTTATAAAAGTAAACCATTATAGATCAATGCACGGTCTTCAACTCGGAGCCTTGGGTCACACCGAACAGCAAGCTATAACAGGCCCCAAAAATACTGTTGTAAAACCATTCAAACGGGAAAAACCAACGTCAAAAATCAAGTGTTTTTATGTACACGAACGAAAAATAGTGCATTTTACTTTTGTGAATAGAAACAGAGGAATATTTCTTTTCTAGGGGACAATAGACCAGCAGAAGTGCCAATGCTGACAGTCGTGCATATTGCATTTTTGCGTGAGCATAACGATATTGTTGAACGATTGAGAGCAATGGGGTGGAATGATGGAGAAGAATTGTATCAAGAAGCAAAAAAAATTCTCACAGGAGTTTATCAGCACATTATTTACACTGAATATCTTCCTTTAGTTCTTGGAGAAGAAGGTATGAACATGTTCGGGCTACGAAGTAAGCGATTTGGGTTTAATACATTGTATAATCCTTCTGTAGATCCATCTACGAGAAATGCATTTGGAGCCGCAGCGTATCGATTTGGCCATTCTCTTGTTGGTTCTTTTGTTGAATCGTTTAACGAAGACTTCACACCACGAGCCAGGGAACCTATGGAAGACCATTTCTTCAGTACTCGTTTAATAAGAGATTTTACTACCTTCGGTCCAGATGCAATAGCCAGATGGATGACCACACAGTTCAAAAGCAGAGCAGACGGTTTTCTGACTCCTGCAATAAGGAACAAATTATTTCAAACAATGCCAGGAAATGGCTTTGACCTTGGTTCACTAAACATTCAGCGTGGTAGAGACCATGGTATTCCATCATATAACAGATGGCGACAGTTTTGTGGATTACAGCCGGCTTTACATTTTGGATTAGGTCCCTTAGGTTTAACCAATCATTGTGCGTCTGCTGCTAGAGCATTACAATCTGTCTACAGGTGATTATATATTTTGTAGTTTTAGAAAGGTAGTATTGGAAACAAAACCACATTTTTCTTCAAATCTCTGATGAATCCTAAAATTATTATTCTAAAAGTATTGCGAAATTGTATACGTAGGTGAATACACATTCCTATGTTCTTTGAGGTATGACTGTAATATTTTTTCTGTCTATGAAGAAATAACATAAAAAATTTGGTGCACACTGAATAACGCGCGTAGAGGGTTATTTAACAGTGTGCACCACATTTTTTATGTTATTTCGAATAGACAGAAAAAATATTACAGTCATTTCTTATAATTTAATTCTAAATTCCATTTTAAACCATAGAAAACCATGAAAAAACGTTGATGACGTCACGGTCACATGATTAAATTATGTCTATGGGCTCATAACAAAATAACGTCAGCCAATCAGAAGACGCGTTACATCCTAAATTAAATTATAAGGTTGTAAGAAAACACATACCTTATTTTGATTCAATATTGACAAATATAGCAAACTGATTAAGCATTACAAAATAAATAGGTGTAACATTCACTTCTCTGAATAAAACAGAGAGACTCATTCAATTCGACAATTGAGTCTTTGAACCGTTTATGACAAAAGCTAGAACAAGCGATAATATACGTCACTAAATATCAAAATAACACGAAAAAGTAATTGTAATTTATTTGCTTACCAAGGTAATACATTCAAGAATTTAATGCTTCTTTTTTTATATTTGATAGGAGTTTAATGGCGTTGATCGGGGCCCATTTTCACTTATTCACTTGACACTTGTAGCTTGAAAATTTATAGGCCATAGACCATTATAGTGGATTGCCTCGAGATTTTTGTAGAAACAATCTAAATTATGGATTCGTATGAAATATAAATGTTTTATTATTATAAAAATGTTTCACTATATTTCAAATAAACTGTGTTTTGAAGTGTATATGTTACCCTATCAGTTGATAACTTGCTGTCGAACGTTATTGTTGGGATTGAGTAAAGGATGTTCTTTTTATTTAATTTTTGATTTTTTTATAATTTTTTTTCTCAAAGTTACAGAACTTTAATTGTCAGATTTGAATAATTTTGTTCAAATATTATACCATAACTTGAGTTTGCTGGTTTAATTTACACGAAACTTTATATAATTGTTGAAATTAGTTAACATAACGCGTAGTTTGATTAACAGAAGGATTTGATTATCATTTAAGAGTGTGATACTTTGACAATCAGATATATAAAGGCACTCTACAAATGACATGCACTTGCTAGTAGTATGAGAACGACTTGATCAAATTACTACAAAATTTAATACTGTTGTTGGAATTGGTGAATGTTGACTACCTTATAACTTTGATATTTTTCTGGTCCGTTGTCAAATTTATAAATTTTAAAAGAGTGTCCTCATTTAACGTCAATGTCTTCCTTTGGAAGCATTAATGTCAGACGAAGTTTATCAAAGTGTCCGAATGTGCAAATTTCTATACAACAAGTGTCCTGGGTTCTACTCGAATTGATATGGCAATATCATGACTCCGTGTAATTATGATCGACCAAGGAATTCACACACATGCGTGTACGGTGTATATTATTGACAGTGCGGCAACCTCAGTAATCTCACCGCCTCTAATGTTCATTATTCTCCTTTTGTTTCAAATTTAACATCCAAACAGGACATTAATGTCAAAATACTTAATCTAGAAATGGTACATAGACAATGAATTGGAAGATTGAACTTTTATGTTCCATTTCATTGTTTATTTGATAAATATGTAGATATTAGGAAATACCTTTTCAGGAAAAAAAACAGTATTTGAAGTTTGCATTCCTGACAAAGGTCAATATTTGTTTTATTTACACATCGTTGTCAATATAATGGAATTTAATCCGACTGTTATACTGAGAGGTTTAGCTAGCAATATAACCAGGTTTAATCCACCATTTTCTACATAAGCAAATGCCTGTACCAAGTCAGGAATATGACAGTTGTTATTTATTCATTCTGATGTGTTCGTGCTGATTTTTCCATTTGACTAGGGACTTTCCGTTTTGAATTTTCCTCGGAGTTTAGTATTTTTGTTATATTACTTTTTACACCGCAACAACGATACACATGATTAGTGTGACAGTATGCTATAAATTCTAATCGAAGTCATGTTTCATTTCTTTAAGCCATCCTGAAGATATTGATTTATTTGCTGGGGGAATGTCAGAGACACCAGTACCAGGTGCTCTGGTGGGACCAACATTCAGATGTATAATTGGACTTCAGTTCATGTATTTTAAGATTGGTGACCGTTTCTTTTATGAGAACGCATTCGTTCCCACTGGTTTTACTGCTGGTTAGTATATGTATTGTGTTAATCACAACTTAAGTCTTGTTTTTATTTGTTAACACAATATAGCCTTTTAACCAATAATATTGCAAAGACACATAAACCAAAAAAGATGAATATATAGATATAAGGAATTGTGGTATAAGTACCAATGAGACAACTCTCCATCCAAGTCAGAATTTGTAAAAGTAAACCATTATAGAACGGCCTTCAACACGGAGTATTGGCTCACACAGAACAGCAATCTATAAAGGCCCCAAAAAAAATGACTAGTAAGTGTAAAACCATTCAAGCAGGAAAACCAGTGTTCTAATCTATATAAAACACGAGAAACGAGAAACACAAAGGCACCACATCATTACCATTCAAGCAAGAAAACCAGCATTCTAATCTATATAAAACTATTGGAATTGTTATTTGTTTGATTTTTCTTTTTTTTTATAGCAATACTGTGTCGAAACTACATGAACATATGTTGGGTTTTTTTAACAATAAGATATGTTTTTTTTAAGAAACAAATATACGTTTTGAAAGTTGAAGAAAAATTAACTGTTTTATTTCTCAGTTAATTTTTTGTCCATTACCCTGTAAACAAAAAAGCAGAAAAAAAAGTATTAAAATAAAAGATCAATTCTTTATATATAGATTGTTCCTGATACACTTTTAATTTAAAAAAAAAGATGATTTTTAAAACTTTTTATAACATCATTTTAGCAAACAGTTATCAAATGTACCAGGATTATAATTTAGAACGCCAGACGCGCGTTTCGTCTACATAAGACTCATCAGTGACGCTCATATCAAAATATTTATCAAGCCAAGCAAGTACAAAGTTGAAGAGCATTGAGGATCCAAAATTCCAAAAAGTTGTGCCAAGTACGGCTAAGGTAATCTATGCCTGGGATAAGAAAATCCTAATAGCAAAACCAGTCCATATATTTTGTTTCCACCGATAAGTCATTTTTCTTTTCAAATAGAAATGAATGCATTTATTTGTCAATAGACGAAAATGCAATGTTTAAACAGTTAAGATTTACCTCAACTGTTATTCACCAAGTGCAAGAATCACATGAAGCCAATACGAGATATACACAAATTTAAAAAAAAATATTTCTGCATTTTTTTCCAGCTCAATTGCAACAGATCAAAAGACAGTCATTGTCAGCACTTTATTGCAGGACTCTGGATGTTAATTCAATGCCTACAAATTCGTTTGAGTCTCCGTTAACTGGGTAATACTATAGTGTAGTTCTTTATATTTTATACTACTAGTATATAATTATTTATATAACTGAAAAAGTCAGACGATTATTAGTGGCATTTTTATAGATGATATAAGTCTAAAAAGATTCACGGAACAGTTAAATTTCATGGAAAATGCACAGGCTTTCAAATCAAACATTTTAAACTGGAGAAAATAAAATAAAAAACGTTTTTGTAAGCATAAAAAGTAGTAAAATAACAAAAATACAGAACTCCAAGTGAAATCCAAAACGAACAGTCCTTTATTAAATGACTTAATCAAAAGCCCATACACATCAATCAATAAGTCTCATATCCCTGACTTGGTACAGGCATTTTCTTGCATAAAAAATGGTGGATTGAAAATGGATTTATGAATTATTTCAGAACCTTTACTTCGTTATTGAAATACATTAATTTTTCTAAACTGTGATTGAAGAACCTCTTAATTTTCCGTCACATTTCAAGTATAAGGGATCTATGACAAGATATTTGACGATCTAGCTTTAACATCTATTTTTGTGGAATAGCTTAGGATCTGAATCAATAAGAACCATAATTTAATTTTCTAATAATATATTTCAAAAGTTCAAATCGTTAACAATTAACAGGAATAATCAGTATTAAGTTTACCTTTAAGAAGCTGGGTTGTCTAAATGTTCTACGATAGGTTTTTCTTAAATTTCTGTAAATGAATGTTCTTTCAAATTTCAATATAAGAACTGAGAATTACAGACCTTGCTTTTTCGTCAGAATACATTGAAATTAAAGAAATCACGGTTATTTTATTTTATTTATATAACGGACATTTAATTAAGCATCAAACAATAAACATTAGATAGGTAATCATTCAACGACAATTTGGTTTTGACCCATATATAATTTTGAAATATGATATAAAAAGAGGGGGTGAAGTGCCTTTTTTTCTTGAAAAATGAAAAAATAATGACAAGATTAACAGATTTTCGGTTGCATATGGAAGGATATTTTGTAAAATATTTGAAAACCAATAAAACAAATTTGCAACATGATCAGAAGGAATGCTCAGAATGAATAAATCCGGGTTACAATCTAAATCTGCGGGACATACACTATAAGAGGAAAACAACGAAACAACAGAAACACTGAACTCCAACAAAAAAAACCCACCAACATACATAAAAATGGACTATTTAGTTACAAATGCCGTATTCCTGATTTGGTACAGGATATTTTAACCAATAAATGGCCGGTTGAACATTTTCTATAGCTAGCCAAACCACCGGCTTATATCACAATGTTTAAATTACCACTGAAAGGACAACACTATGCGACAATAATGCAGCACCCCCCCCAAAAAACCGCAAGAATATAAAGCACAGAGAAATACATGAATAAAAAATATAAAAGAACATAACAACATGTAAAACGTAGAATAACAATGGACACCTCCCATGAAATTACGACAGCACACCAGGACACCACATACGAAGTATAAACTGTGGGTCCTATAAATAGATAAATGCACAAAAAAGCGACGTATTTTTTTGTGACGTTTATATTATTGCTGGTAAAGTCTTAACAATAAAAAAAAATGTTTAATTTATAGACAAGTACAAGAATTCTAAATGAAACTGTCAATATGACTTAAAATGAAGAACAGTATTTACTTTGCGCTTTTTATTTTAATGGGGATTTTTCGATTGTTTAGAGGAATTAATACATAATCTTGTTCATTTCATCATAAATGCTGGTTCCACCAACAAGTCAAATATGTATTCGACCATATACGATTGAAGATACAGTCCTTTCGGGTAATTTATCGTCATAAGTCTCTTACCTACAATCATGTCCATGGATAAGGAGTAAAAACATTATTCTAAGAAAACATCATGCTTTGATGTTATACGTGTTTTAGTATGATCATTTCACTTACTATATATGTTTTGTGTTTTCTAAAGAGATCCACGTTTACCTTGTCAAGATTTTCCAAGATTGGACTTAAAACCATGGAGTAGAATAAACAATTCTGGTTACCTTAGAGAGAGGGGGAATAGAAACAGAAGTTGGAAGAAGAAAACATCATATTAAAAAGTTTCAAAATAAAATTTGCTTGAAAATCCTGGATTCAGCATCATTAACCTTAGGCTAACTAGATTTTTTTAGCACTTTCTATGGAACTATTGGCAAACGTCGCTTTGTTTACAACTTGTGAAATCTGGTATTATATATCCGTTGTCATTTGTGTACAGATTTGCCTTAACGGTCATATGCATTATTGGGCGTGTAAAACGTTATAAGAGATGCAACACCTTTACCTATAGGAAACTTTGGTGTTGTAGCGTCATTATAAACAGCAACCGTCTATGTAGGATTTTTTAATGAGCAAAGAAAATATGCATAATTGTGATAAATTTGTTAATAATACATTAAATTTAATTCGAGTTCCAAACAATGAACAGTACAAAGTAATATAACAGAAATATAACAAACTCCCAGGAAAATTCAAAAATGAATGTCCCTAATCAAAATGCAAAATCAAAAGCTTAAACACATCAAACGAATGGATAACAATTGCCATATTCTTGACTTGGTACAGGCAGACGACACAGAACACCAACAAAGGAAGCCATGGGGAAAAATAATCAACCATAAACAACATATATTTCAGATAGAATGGATTGGTTCAGACACAAACGTATACGATTAAATTAGTTGTATGTTCGAAGACCTCCCCTTCTGCTTATATAAGTAGTAAAATCGCTAAATTAAAACACAATCAAAATACGCACAAATTTAGTTTGTAACAGGATAGACACTTTCTTGAACAGGTACCGCCTTAAACATTGCATAATAACACAGACCGTACAACCATCATTACAAAGACCCAACGTGACTATAGGCAAAACAATTCAAACAAGTAAACCCAAAATCTGAGTTATAATAAAACTATCAATCCAAACTTATTATGACAAACCCTGAATTACAGAGACATAAACATAGGGTTGTCGTCTAATTGGCAATTATACCACATCTTCTTATTTCTATATAGGGCGGTGGGGTTGTATTTGTTTATGACAGCTGAACGCCTCTTAAACTGGGACAGTGATGTAACAGTTTATCTTAACAATGTTAAGGAAAAAACGAAAAAAATTAAGCACGACGAATAAAAAACTAACAGAAGGAAAAGACAAAAATGACAGTTAATGAGTACTCCCGGTTACTGAAAGCTAGTAACAAAAACAAACACAATAAAATTATCGGGATCATTTCACCAGGCAAAGTTACAAAACGTTTAAAAAACGGAGAAGAAGTTTTTAAGATGGACAAAATCATTTAGAAATGGAAGTTGAAAATTCAAGAACTAGAAGTATTGGTGAAATGACAAAGGTTTTTGGCCATACTACAGTTCATGGAAAAAAGCCACATAAAATTATATAAAATAAGCACCTTCAATGATATTTAGTCTACATCAAGATGAACATCCGACTTGTCATGTTTTCAAAGTGTATTGGTATTGTTTCCCTCAGTAATATTCCTTTCGATTTGATTTTACAATTAACCGAGTGTACAAAAACAGAATATTCAAATGCTTAAAAACGTCAGTGATATACGAAAAGAACCGTTGGTATGAACCAGATTAAAAACCTTTATATAAAAGGGTCTTTTATTCGAAAAGGAGATTCTAAATTTGGAATGTAAACAGCCATACTCATTCCACTCCAAATACCGCGGATGAATACTATTCTGACTATTATTATGGACTGGTCGCTTCATTTCTAACAGGAACATTAACAATTTCAGTTTCATAAAAAAAAAAATCATATTATAAAAATAGCCAAACATATGCAAGTGATCCCCAGAAATCGAAAAGCTTTCTTAAGCATACGGCTATAGTTATCAATAGGTACAAGGATTGTAATCTAAGAAACCAGACGCGCCTTCCGTCTATATAAGACTCATCAGTGATGATCAGATCAGCATAGTTATAAAGCCATACAAGTACAAAGTTGAAGGACCAAGAGTTCTGCCAAATACGGCTGATGTAACCATGGTAACCTCTGCCTTGGATAAGAAAATCCTTAGTTTTTCGAATAATGCAAAGTTTTGTAAACAGGAAATTTATAAAATGACCATATATCTGATATTCATGTCAACACTGAAGTGTTGACTACTGGGCTGGTGATACCATCGGGGACAAAACGTCCACCAGAAGTGGTATCCACCGCAAATTCAATACACACATATTTCAGCAACTATGTATGATTCAAACCATATCGATATTCTCATATATGGAGTAAAAATATAAAACAACACGTTTAATAATTTATTGCGTCCGAAGCGCTTTTCTGGATTTACCTTCATCAGGAACGCTCAAAGCCAAACATTTGAAATCCGAAGATGTATAAGTACCGAAAATCGTTGAAGAGCTATATGTTAAAAATACCTAAAATAAATAGCCAAATTCATCTAAAGCCAACTTTGCCTGAGGGAGTTGAAACCTTAGTTTCATAATAATTTCAATATATGGTCATATGATGACTAAAGAGGTTAACTCGATAATTAATTAGGTGGCGTCTAGACTAAAAAACACACGAAACGAAGCTACGTATTTTCATGCCCGTGTCCTGTTAATTCTTTAATTCATACTCTTTTTTTTTATTTGTTTGGATAAACGTACGTTTTACATTAATATAAATCAAATATGAGAATTTGATTAAAATCGGTAAATATAAATTTGACAGCTAGTGCTCTTTAAAATATATTAGAAAGAGATTGTCTTATATTAAATGTAAGGAATTTGAAAACGCAACCCGCATCGCATCATATTTATTAGTACATCCCGATATGTTTTGTATTATGTCACGTCTTGGTATTTAGATATTAAATAGACCATAAACGAAAGTAGATTTTAAGGGGTTTCCCAGAAATTATTGATACATTCCATTCGTGGCTTTTTGATCTGGTCAAAACTGAATTTATCTTAGGAATATCCAGGTAAGAATTTCTGTTCACATGTTATGAATTCGGTTTAACTTTAGGATAAGTTATGAGTGTAAGACAACGGTGTATTATTAATAAAATGATAGGCAAATTGAGAAGAGAGGGCCTAAAACGCGGAAGTGGAAAACACGGAAAAGAAAAGTGATGTATTATAATTAATATCTCTGGAATCGCTAAAGATAAATTAAAAACTAAAACTGATTTTGAAGGCTTATATAATATTCTATAAGATGAAATAAAAAAGATTTTATTTTAGATATACGTTATTACCGAAAAGTTGACCAGAAGCCTTGATAAGCGTATCTCTCGCAATCCACTTTTCAACCTTATAAACTTGATTTTACGAAAAAGTATAAAACCCAGTCAAAATCTGTAAATTGATATTTAAAGACAATTTCATGACAAATGATATGATATAAAATACATTACGTAAAAACAGCACAAATTTGACCGAAAGTCTCCCTTGTATATTAATGAAAAAGTCAAAATTTCAACTTTGAACTGAAATTCACCAAAAAATATAAAGCCCGGTCAAGATTGTGAACATGATTATTTAAGGGAATACGGGACAGTTTTGATCCCATATTGAAAATTCGCTGAAAAATTGCATATAGGCTATTTTTTGCCTGTTTTAATCAAATATGGAATAAAAAGTATACCTTCATGTGCTACTTTTTGAGTAAAATGAGGTCGAAATTTTGTATATTTGCTCAAAATTCGGATTGTGGCCGTTTTAAAAGATAAACACAAATCGTTTTTTGTTAAATAATTTGTAGTTTTCTGTATTTTATAAGTATCCTAAAAATTTATACATTTTTTCTTCAGAAATACTCATATTTATCAAATATCATGAATGTAGAAAAAAAATCATGTTTTGCTGTATATTTATCAAATTTGAAAAATTGGCACACATAATCCTCTCACGTTATCAAACCTAATGGCATTTTTAAATAGAGGCGTCCATGAACTCGTTTTCAAGTTAAAAATGTTTGAATGATGAAAACCAGTCGAAAAATGATTCTTTTCATTTTCCCGATAAGTCATAGTTTGACGTCGCGAAAATAACAATTTACGTTAACAATGTTATCACCTGCACTGTAACTGTATCGTATGCCTTTAAAATAATTTAATAACAAATGATATGATATAAATAGATATTTAAGTATATAAGTAAAATTCACGAGAAAGAAGCACTGAACCCATGGCCGGCCAAAAACCTTTGATTGTTTTCTAAAATCTGATGGTTTTCTAAAATCCATGTTCTATTAAAAAAAAACTTGCATAATTCGATCAAATGATATTTGTTTGGAAACGACAAATTCTTGAAAATTCTAATTGCAATTAATCAGCATTTTACTGATTTTTATTAGTTATTGAAAAGTAAAATCACAAATATACTGAACTTAGAGGAAAATCAATTTGGAAAGTCCATAATCACATGGCAAAATCAAATAACAAAACGCATCAAAAACGATTTATATAAAAACTATTTTTGTAAGTTCCCTTTTGATTTTTATAAATTTTCTATTTGAAGTTTCCGAGTTATAAGATTTTATTTGTTTATAGTCCGACAACAGATTTGATAAGTATTGTGCAACATCACAGTGTATTACACAACAGCAAGACATCTTCAATTGAATATAAATTTAATTCATACAAAATTCATGTTATTAGAATACATTTATTCAGAAACTTATTATATGTCAAATATTTAATTACAATCCAAATTAAGACCTGTATCAAGCTTGAATATTGTGTTCATTTTTGCTCCAACTGTTCAGGGTGTTACCTTTGCGGGCGTATCCAGCTGCGCTCAGTGAAGCAGTTTATTTAACTGTAAAATACCAAGAATTCAGGGTGAAAGGATCCCATTTTTTATTTTATTTTCTCTCTCTCTCTTTCTGAATTTCATTTTTAAAATATTTTTACGGCTGTATTGTTTGTGTAAGCAAACTTGTGTTGTTCCCTATTGAAAATCTTGAGTGGGATTTACAGTTGAAATTTCAGTTTAAATCCACTGGAACTTCCACTGGACTCCCATTGGGAAATTTGATCTTGTATATATAATTTTTATCTTCTTTAAGGTGGGTCTTAACTGAAAGCAACTTCACTGATATTTGAATGAAATTTCAATGACATTTCCTTAAAATATCAGATACTTCAATGAAATTTCTCTGATATTTCTATTTATACAAACTTCAATGGTGTTTTGTATTCTGTTATCTCATATTGTATTTTCTTAAAGTGTTCTATTGTATTTTCTTGAAGTCTCATATAGTAGGAATAATATTTCTGTAGTTTCAGTAGGAGGTTGTGTAATTTTTTATTTGTGTAACTGTTGAGGGATAGAGCAAATCTCAATTAAAGTCAGCATAGCAATTTAATAGCTAGCCCACATAAATGAGCATTAACGACCAAATAATTGCTCCAAACAAACTACAACCAAGGCAAATATAAGGGGTTTCTGTGTGTAAACCAACACATAGTCTGAGCAAATCATACTGTCTTAAAGCAGAAAGACAGTTAGAATTAATAATATTTATTAAAAAATATCATTTAATTTTGGGGCTTGAGAAACACTCAGCATACACACGGAATTTTGAGTTCCTGTCTGAGCAAGTCGGATTACAACCTTCAGTGTAAGGAATAACCTTCCTGCCCTACAATGCGCCAACCGGGGAATGTAAAGCGAGGGTCTCCAATTAGGTGATGCCTAGTCTCATCAGCTGCCAGATAATGCTATGTTTGCCTGGGGGATAGCCCATGTCCCTGCTTTCCTGACCATGAATTATTCATGAATATTCACGAACAATTCATGAATATTCATGAATAATATTCACGAATATTCATGAATATTCAAGGTAACAGTTCATGAATATTCATGAATATTCATGAATGTTAAATGGCACCTTGAATATACATGAATAGTGTTTGAACTGAATAAGCTTGAATATACATGAATATTGTATGAACTGAATAACCAAGAATTAACATGAATAATTATCTATAGAATATTCATGAATATGAAATAGGATGTCCATGAAAAATGCATGATAGAATATTCTATAATCACCATGAGTGTAAAATATATATCTATCTCAATAGTGAATGCTAAATACATACTCTAAAATAACCTTGAATGTGAATATTTCATGAATATTGAATGGTTGAATATTCTAGAATAACCATGAATATTGAATGGTTGAATATTCTAGAATAACCATGAATATTCCCCTGCGAAATGATTATGAATAGTTCATGAATGTTCATGGATGATTCATGAATGATTCATGAACATAATTCATGAATTGTTCATAAAAGATTCATGAACAGTTAATGAACTAGACATGAACTACAAATGGACAAGCACGTTCATGAACCAGTGAATAATGAACTATTCATGAACAGAAAGTGTTCATGAACTCTTTGGTTCATTAAAGTTCATGAACAAAAATAGTTCTTGAACTTTTATTATTCATGAATTGTTCATGATTTTATAGTTCATGAACACGCTTGTCCATTTGTAGTTCATGTCCTGTTCATGTATAGTTCATGATTTTTTTATGAATGATTCATGAATTTGTTCATGAACCATACCAGTCCATGAATCATTCATGAACACATGAACTACTGTGTTTATGAACTGTTCATTAGTAATTTAATTCATGAACATTGTTTGTCCACTTATAGTTCATGAACTGTTCATCTAAAGTTCATGAAATAATTTAAAAGGATTTTTTTTGAATTTTCATTTTTTGTGTTATTATCATAAGTAAACTTCTCTTCCTGTCTGTAATTAAAATTGCTGTATCAGGACTTCCAACTAGAAATGCTAAATAACATCTTGGTGCAGTTGTTCTGCTTGAAATTCTTCACAGTTGAACAGATCTTTTAATCAATAAATGCATCTGAGTTTCCCCCTGCAAAATCAAAAATCACTCCACAAAGAATCAAAAGTCCTTGATATTTGTTTTTTATAAATAAACACTCAAGATTAAACAGTTTCTAACAGGTATAATACAATGTAATAATCTAATTTAACAAATGTTGTTTTTATTAAAATATCAATAGAGTAAGATTAATAACATGAATATCACTTCAGCCTTTTCATGACATTTCAAATAATGTACCTACCCCCCTTTTTTCCCTTTTAATTTAGCCACACACAATCATAAGAGTGGCTGAAGCATGAATTATTTTTACCTTGAAATACAATATATTGTACAAATCTATCAGTTATTCCTGAATGGAAATCATTAAACTAACACTGCAAAATGTAAAGGCTACTTTCTGGTGTTTTATATTTATTTTAATTAATCAATAATTATTATAAAATGCTTCAACAAATAGTTATTCAGCAAAAAAATA
This sequence comes from Mytilus edulis, assembly GCA_019925275.1. NCBI lineage: Eukaryota > Metazoa > Mollusca > Bivalvia > Mytilida > Mytilidae > Mytilus > Mytilus edulis. Next base: position 116,630,200 of record CM034350.1, on the reverse strand, counting down.
TAATCAAAATATATATAATTTACTTATCTGATAACAAATCTGCTTTGTTTTGACAGCTATATTACTTCACTCCTCATCAAACATCTTCATTTGTATTGTAAGCGTCAAAAACATCATTTTGCTGACGTCATTATGACGTTTTTCTATTCCCAGTCACTTGTAATCATTTGTCTACATTGTAATCTTTTGTCAAAGTCATTGAAGCGTTTTACAATAGGTAAACGTAATTCATTAATAATGATAATTATTGACACCAGTCTGCATTGTTTGGGAAAGAATGAAATTTAAGAGTATCAAAGGGGTACAACCAATTTTAAATCAAAAGGGGGGGGGGGGGGTTGAAAAAATTAAATATGAACTTATTTTTTTAAAACTTAATAATATATTTTTGGATTATATAAAAGATGACATTCCATTTTTCAAAACAACTGTTGACAGAGGTGGATTTAGGGGGGGCAGGGGGCCCGGGCCCCCCTTTTTGGATAAAAATTTGGTTGCTTATATAGGGAATCACTGAAGCGTGGATCTGCCACTGGTTGGGGAATCTTGAAAAGCAGCATTTTTTAGTGTTTGTCACACAATGGAAAAATTCCAAAATTTATTCCTCATTTATATTCATTCTCATTCATGAAATGTATGCAAAAAGTCTAAACATGTTTTGCATGAAGATGTTATGGATTTCACCTACATGATCTATCTAATAAAATGATCCTCATATTTTTTTTTCATTTAACTGTGGAATACATGTATGTTATTCTGCATCAACAATCAAGTAAAAATAAACATACAAAAGTCCTTGAACAAATTTGATTTATCAATTTTTATGCCGTTTGCCACAAATAATTCTGAGTCATTATCATGCAGCTTTATTCATGCTTATTCATGTTTGTCACACAATGGGAAAATATTCTAAGTCCAAAATTTATTCCTCATTATTCATTCTTATTCATGAAAAGTATTCCAAAAAATTCTAAGTCCAAACATTCAAGTTAATTCATGTTTATTCATGTTGACAAAAAGGGTTTTATAACCCCTAAAAAACAACTATGAATTAAGGAAACTTGATTATACTATAATAAAATAAGTGTCTAGCATTTTAAGAACATTTATTTGTTGTCTCCAAACAGTTATTAAGAATTCATGTATATTCCACTTAATTCATGTTTCTTATTCATGAATAATTTTGACACTGGAATAGTAACCATGAATGGAAGTGGAATATTCATGAATATTCATGAATATTCTACCTTATTCATGAATACATGAATATCATGAAAGCAGGGGTACTACGTAAAATTTGTCCCGAAATGCTTGGGATGAATGAAATTTTAATAAACAGCTGCGCCATAAGCGCATGATACGCCCGACGTCTTGTGTTGAGGTTTTATGCAATAATCATAAATAGTTTCTGAGAAAATTTTTAAGCATTAACCATATATTGTTTTTGAGACACGCAGGGACATGTGAAACCCCCAACCCTGTTTTTTTTTTACAAAAATCTAAATATCACTAAAATAAAATTTTCAATCAAAACCAAAAGTATACAGATCTTAAGATTAATATAACAAAGAATTGTGTAAAATTATAAGCAATAATCATAAATTATTTTTGAGATACGGCACAACATGTAAAAAAATACCCCTCCCCCTTTTTTACAAAATACTCAATAACTCAAAAAAGAAATTTTGAATCATCACCAAAAATTATACAGATCTTTAGATTAATATAACAAAGACATGTGTAAAGTTGTAAGCAATAATCATAAATCATTTTTGAGATATGGTGCGACATGTAAAAAAACCCTCCCCCTTTTTTACAAAATACTCAATAACTCAAAAATGAAATTTTGAATCATCACCAAAAAGTATACAGATATTAAGATTAATATAACTAAGAAGTGTTTAAAGTTTCAAGCTATAATCAAGAATCGTTTTTGAGATACGGTGCGACATGTGAAGAAAACACACCCCTGTTTTAGTTAAAAAAATGCCTCAACTCAAAAAGTTTTAATCTTATTTTCACCAAAAAGTATACAGATCATTTGACCATCATAAGAAACAACTATGTTAAGTTTCATGAAATTTGGATAAGTTGTTCTCAAGTTAAGGCGCGACATGTTTACGCTGGACAGACAGACGGACGGACAGACAGACGGACGGGCGGACAGACGGACGGACACTGGACATTTGTATACCATAATACGTCCCGTCAAAATTTTGACGGGCGTATAAAAATGACCAGTTATAAAAATTCCATTAAGGTCTAAAAACTCAGATGGAAACAGATGAGTGCCCACAAGGATTTAGAAGTTTGGATGAATTCACCTCCAATAAAGTCATGAGAAAAAACAAATAATGAAAATATATGTTTACATACTGATCATAATCATTCTTCTAAATGTATTACTAATGATATTTAGTATTTAAACATTAGAAATAATATTAAAATTTCTTAACAAAACTGAGTACGTGTTGCAAAATCGAACATAAGAATGTTATAAACAATGGTATTCAGTTTTCAAAACAAGAGATGCTATTAAAATAGAATTCAGTATCCCAATTTTGAAAATGCCATAGTAATGTTCAATATTCAAAAATAAGAATTCCATTACAAAACAAAACCAATAATAATTAAAAACCAATTGTTCAGAGAACAATTGAAAGTCTTTCCACACCAAAGAAATTTTCATAAGAAGATAGTTTTTTCATACTGATGCGATAAATGATGGTTTGATTATCTTTTTGAGTGATATAAGGGAGATAATATGCTACTTCCGGTAAAATGAATGTCACATCCGGTCTCATATGATAGCTTCTTTCACACTGATTCCAAAAATATATAGTTTCTATATACTTTTGTATGTAGAATGGGAGATAATTGGCCACTTCCGGTTTGTTGGAAGTCATTTTTAGTCTTCAGTTATCTGTTTTATATATCTATAGAACAAAATATATGGATTCTGGGTACTTTTAGGTGAAAAAATTGCAAAAAAAGCTACTTCCGGTTTTCTAAAGGTCACTTCCGGTGGCTATTGTTCAAGGTCATTTGTCACTTAACCTTTTGTATGAGGTCAAATGTCTTTATAATGAACCTTATTGAAGTTATAATCAAATAACCTCATATCAAGACATATGTAGGGGCAACAACTCCTATAAGATGCCATTTAATTGTATAAGACTAAATGTAGCATATCTTCATTACAATAAAGCTGACATTTTGCACTTGTTCTTTAATATGTATCTTTCAAAGTGTCAGAAAAAATGCAAAAACAAGCAAAAGTCACAATTGAGAACTTGACCTTGACCTTTGACCTTGACCTCATTTTCTAAGTTAGGACCTAGGGGACTCAAATAAAAACATTCCAGGGTTATACGGTTAACTGTTTATGAGTTAAATACACATACCGACAAATTTATTTTGTAAAGGTAGATAACTCCTATAAAATTTCATCGAATCGCTTCGATCCAAATACGCTAAAAATTACTGAGGATGTAACGAACAATTTGTAAAAAGAATTTTGTCGCTATCTTGTTTTGTTACGAAGGAGATGCACACAGAGTGTAAACAGTGAAAAGGGAGATAACTCTTACATAGAAAATGGTTCGCCTAAGCAGGGTGAAATTTAAAAGCGCATAAACTATACGATACCATATGAGAAATATCTAAGTGACATATTGTGAAACAAACATTTATCGCAAGAACAAAATTTGGCGGAAGAAAAAAAAAAAAAAATAAATAATAATTAAAAACCAATTGTTCAGAGAACAATTGAAGGTCTTTCCATTGAAAACAATGTATTTTAATATGAAAGTTGTAAAATTAAGTTTAAAATGTCATTTCAATCGTCAACTGATAGGTTATTGTACGCTGATTCCAGAAATATATGGTTTCTATACAATATTTTTTTAAATAAGGGAGATAATTTGTTACTTCCGGTTTGAAAAATGTTACTTCCGATAATATTTGAATATTTAATTGACACTGATTCCAAAATGATCTGGTTCTATATACTTTTTTATTAATAAAGTACAAAAAATAGCTACTTCCGGTTTACACAAGGTCACTTCCGGTTGTTTTTTTCAAGGTTAAATGGTTTGATACCTTTTGCCAAAAGTCTCATGGCTATATCATGTATACATATGAGCTGAAAGCAAAGGTCAAAAACTAGAACGTCAAATTAATCTATGACCTTGAGATCGATTTCAAGGTCATAAACCAAGGACCTCAAATCAAAAGACCATAGGTCTTAATTATATTTGGTTAATCAGTTATATCACCAAACGCGTATTTTTAAATACAAGAGGGGAGAAAACTCACTTTTACGTTTAACGTACTCTTGCAATCAAAATTTATGTGTTACGACATGTCGCAACTAACAATTTAGAAAAAATAATATGTCGATATCTTATACGGTTTCTGGAAATTAATGGAAATAAGCCAAATTCAAAAATTAGAATATGACCTTGACCTTTGACCTTGACCTAATTTTTATTTTTTTGGACCAAGGACCTCAAATCAAAAGATCATTGGTCTCTAGCACTTATGGTTTACAAGATAGAAATGCATATCACTTATATCAAATGCATAAGGGGAAATAACTCTTATATGGAGCGTTCATATCACTTCGGTCAAAATAGGACAAATCATGCGAAGGATATAACGAGCAATTTTGTAAAATAAATTTGTCATAATATTTTACGGTTGCGAAGGAGATGCGCTAACAAGGAAAACAGTGTTTGGGGAGATAACTCCTACAAAGAAAAGTATTCGTTTACGCAGGGTAAATTTCAAAAGCGCATAAACTGTTCGATATCATATACCAAATATCTAAGCGACATATTGCGAAACAAATGTTTATCGTAAGAAGAAAATTAGGCGGAAGAAAAAAAAAAAAAAAAAAATAATCAGAAGAAAAACAATAGGTCTTTCCACAGAAAAGTGGAAAGACCTAATAATCAGAACAAATACAATAGGACTTTCCACAGAAAAGTGGAAAGACCTAATAATAATAATCAGAACAAATACAATAGGCTTTCCACAGAAAAGTGGAAAGACCTAATAATATGGAAAAAACTGGAGTTGTCGTTCGTTTTACGTTGATAGGATAGATAGCACACAACCTACATTCAGTTGTAAGTGGAGGGTTAAAAAAAAAAGGGGGGGGGGGCAAAAGGGGGTCTCGGGGAGATTTTTTTTTTTTTTTTATTAACGGAACAGAATGGTTAAAAAGGTTTTTTACAATATAAATCAATTGCTTTAAAAAAGCAATTGTAGGGGGTCTTTCTCCCTTTAAAATTAATTGAATTGGGGGTGGGGGGGGGGGGGGGGGGTGTTTGTTTGTTTGTTTGTTTGTTTGTTTGTTTGTTTGTTTGTTACCGGAGAAGTTTCATGTTTAGTTTGGAAAGTTTTTCTTTTATTTTAGGTACAGCGCGCGCGCCATATCACGTGACACGGGTTTATAATAACGAAAAGATAGTCTTTTTATTCCTTTTTAGGTGGGGACTTTGAACAGACAACATGTATAGAGACGGAATGCACACAATGTAATTTCTTTTGTCATTGTAGGAAATTGACATTTTGATGACAGTTCACAAACAGTGCATGATTTGGATTTATTTGATCCGGTGTAACTTTAAAACACATTTATTGATTATTTTCTGATAATGTACATTTTTCAGCACCTGTTTGTAACACAGATTAGTATTTCAATCTCGGAGCGGACATTTTATTGTAGGCTTTTACTGAAATTTACGGACCTAGCAAGCAATTTTTACGGCATTGCAATTTTTTTTCTCTAGGAAAAGCTTTGAGAGATATCTGCACCAAATTTTTTTACAAACTTTTAGTACATGTATGCCCTGCTGACTGCAAATTTTGAGGTCGATTGTATTTGTAGTTTCAGAGTACATGTGGATTTTTTTTTCAGAAGTGACGCAAGAACAATATTAAATTTCAATTTTTCATGAAACATGATTTATTGATCATGAAACATGATTGATTGATCATGATCATGATTGATTGATCATGATTGATTGATTGATTTATTGATTAGTTGGTTGGTTGGTAAAACACGTTGGATAGGGCCAATTCAAACAGCGAAAAAGAAACAAAAAAGATCTTGGACCCTATATTAAACACACGAGACGGAAACATGATTGATTGATTGGTTGGTTGGTTGGTTGGTTGGTTGGTTGGTTAAACACGTTGGATAGGGCCAATTGAAACAGCGAAAAAGAAACAAAGAAGATCTTGGACCCTATATTAAACACACGAGACGAGACGGAAACTTGATTGATTGATCATGATTGATTGATTGATTGATTGATTGATTGATTGATTGATTGGTTGGTTGGTTGGTTGGTTGGTTGGTTGGTTAAACACGTTGGATAGGGCCAATTGAAACAGCGAAAAAGAAACAAAGAAGATCTTGGACCCTATATTAAACACACGAGACGAGACGGAAACTTGATTGATTGATCATGATTGATTGATTGATTGATTGATTGATTGGTTGGTTGGTTGGTTGGTTGGTTGGTTGGTTGGTTAAACACGTTGGATAGGGCCAATTGAAACAGCGAAAAAGAAACAAAGAAGATCTTGGACCCTATATTAAACACACGAGACGAGACGGAAACATGATTGATTGATCATGATTGATTGATCATGATTGATTGATTGATTGATTGATTGATTGATTGATTGATTGGTTGGTTGGTTGGTTGGTTGGTTAAACACGTTGGAAAGGGTCAATTGAAACAGCGAAAAAGAAACAAAGGAGATCTTGAACCCTATATTAAACACATGAGACGGAAACATGATTGATTGATTGATTAATCATGATCATGATTGGTTGATTGATCATGATCATGATTTGTTGATTGATCATTATTGATTGATCATGATTGGTTGGTTGGTTGGTTGGTTGGCAAACACACATAAAAATCTTCAAGTCGTGCCCCAAATCACATATGTACATGACCTTGACCTTTGACCTTGTGACCTTTGTCAAGGTCATTGCTTCACAATGTCATTGCAAAAGACCCTATGGGTCAAGGACCTTTTGTTTAAGTGTTTTGCCTAATAATGGCTTTTTATAAACCATCAATGGGGGTTATGTCCCTTACATAATGGTAAAACCAATACAGTCATAATGTAACAAAGTTGCCCCTTGAAGTACTGAACATTTTTCACTGCTTAAATTTTCTGTATCTATAACCATTCAAGAATTATAGGGAAATCAAAGACATATGAAAATCTAGAATATGACCTTGACCTTTGACCTTGACCTAATTTTCTAAGTTAGGACCCAGGGGACTCAAATAAAAACATTCCAGGGTTATACGGTTAACGGTTTATGAGTTAAAAAAACATACCGACAAATTTATTCCGTAAAGGTACATAACTCCTATAAAATTTCATCGAATCGCTTCGATCCAAATTAGCCAAAAATTCCTGAGGATGTAACGAACAATTTGTAAAAAGAATTTTGTCGCTTTCTTATTTTGTTACGAAGGAGATGCACACACATGACAAACAGTGAATAGGGAGATAACTCTTACAAAGAAAATGGTTCGGCTTAGCAGGGTGAAATTTAAAAGCGCATAACCTATACGATACAATATGAAAAAAATCTAAGCGACATATTGCGAAACAAACATTTATCGCAAGAACAAAATTTGGCGGAAGAAAAAAAAAAAAAAAATAATAATAATAATAATAATCAGAACAAATACAATAGGCTTTCCACAGAAAAGTGGAAAGACCTAATTAAAAACCAATTGTTCAGAGAACAATTGAAAGTCTTTCCACACCAAAGAAATTTGGATAAGAAGGTAGTTTCTTCATACTGATGCGATAAATGATGGTTTAATTATCTTTTTGAGTGATATAAGGGAGATAATATGCTACTTCCGGTGAAAAGAATGTCACATCCGGTCTCATATGATAGCTTCTTTCACACTGATTCCAAAAATATATAGTTTCTATATACTTTTGTATGTGGAATGGGAGATAATTGGCCACTTCCGGTTTGTTGGAAGTCATTTTTAGTCTTCAGTAATCTGTTCATGTATCTATATGACAAAATATATGGAATCTGAGTACTTGGATGTGAAAAAACTGCAAAAAAAGCTACTTCCGGTTTTCTCAAGGTCACTTCCGGTAGCCATTTTTCAAGGTCAGTTGTCACTTATCCTTTTGTATGAGGTCAAATGTCTTTATAATGAACTTACTTGAAGTTATAATCAAATAACCTCATATCAAGACATTTCAGGGGCACCAACTCCTATAAGATGCCATTTAATTGTATAAGACTAAATGTAGCATATCTTCATTACAATTAAGCAGACATTTAGCACTTGTTCTTTCATATGTATCTCTCAAAGTGAGGGAGAAAATGCAAAAACAAGCAAAAGTCACAATTGAGAACTTGACCTTGACCTTTGACCTTGACCTCATTTTCTAAGTTGGGACCTAGGGGACTCAAAGAAAAACATTCCAGGGTTATACGGTTAACTGTTTATGAGTTATATAAACATAACGACAAATTTATTTTGTAAAGGTAGATAACTCCTATAAAATTTCATCGCATCGCTTCGATCCAAATTAGCCAAATATTCCTGCGGATGTAACGAACAAGTTAGAAAAAGAAATTTGTCGATATCTTTTTTTGTTACGAAGGAGATGCACACAGATGATAAACAGTAAATAGGGAGATAACTCTTACAAAGATAAAGGTTCCGCTTAGCAGGGTGAAATTTAAAAGCGCATAAACTATACGATACAATATGAGAAATATCTAAGCGACATATTGCGAAACAAACATTTATCGCAAGAACAAAATTTGGCGGAAAAAAAAAATAATAATAAATATAAAGCAATTGTTTTGAAAACAATTGTTAGGCAGTCTTTCCCCTCTGATGAATGGACAATTGATTTTTTTGATTTATTGATTTGGAAAAAGAAAAGGGGGGGGGGGGGGGGGTATTTGTTTGTTTGTTTGTTTTTGTAAAGGGTCTATATTATTTAGTTACCGGAGAAGTTTCATCTTTAGTTTGGAAAGGTTTTCTTTTATTTTAGATACAGCGCGCGCAAGATTGAGGAGACATCACGTGACGCGGGTTTATATTAAGAAAAACTTAGTCTTTTTATTTCTCTTTAGGTCGGGACGTTAAACAGACAACATGTATAGAGATGGAATGCACACAATGTAATTTCTTTTGTCATTGTAGGAAATTGACATTTTGATGAAAGTTCACAAGCAGTGCATGTTTTGGATTTAATTGAATCGGTGTAACTTTAAAACACATTTATTGATTATTTTCTGATAATGTACATTTTTCAGCACCTGTTTGTAACACAGATTAGTATTTCAATCTCGGAGCGGACATTTTATTGTAGGTTTTTACTGAGATTTACGGACCTAGCAAGCGATTTGTACGGCATTGCCATTTGTTTTTTCTAGGAAAAGTCTTGAGAGATATCTGCAAACAGTTTTTTTATGAACCTTCAATACATGTATGCCCTGCTGACTGCAAATGTTCAGGTCGATTGGACTTGTAGTTTCAGAGAATATGTGGATTTTTTTTCAGAAGAGACGTAAGAACAATAATAAAATAAAAATTTTCTTGAATAATTGAGAGTTTGTTCCTTCAATATACTGTCATAAATAAACAGTCATACATATTGATTGATTGATTAGTTGGTTGATTGATTGGTTGGTTGGTTGGTTTGTTGGTTGATTGATTAAACACGTTTGATAGGGTCACTTAGAACAAGGGAAAAAAAACCTCAAGAGACCTTGCATCCCGTATTAAACGCATGACACGGAAACATACATTAAGTGATTGATTGGTTGGTTAAACACGTTAGTTAAACATGTTGGTTGACCACGTTGGTTAAACACGTTGACTGGTTAAACACGTTGGAAAGGCTCAATTTAAACAAGCGAAAAAAAACCATCTTGGATCCCGTATTTAACAAATGAAACGGAAACATGCATTGATTGGTTGATTGGTTGGTTGGTTGGTTGGTTGGTTGGTTGGTTTGGTTGGTTAAACACGTTGGTTAAACATGTTGGTTAAACACGTTGGTTAAACACGTTGGCTGGTTAAACACGTTTGATAGGCTCAATTTAAACAAGCGAAAAAAAAACATCTTGGATCCCGTATTTAACACATGAAACGGAAACATGCATTGATTTATTGGTTGGTTGGTTGGTTGGTTGGTTGGTTGATTAAACACGTTGGTTAAACATGCTGGTTAAACACGTAGTTTAAACACGTACTTTCAACACGTTTGATAGGCTCAATTTTAACAAGCGAAAAAAACCCATCTTGGATCCCGTATTTAACACATTAAACGGAAACATGCATTGATTGGTTGATTGGTTGGTTGGTTGGTTGATTGGTTGGTTGGTTGGTTGGTTAAACATGTTGGTTAAACACGTTGGTTAAACACGTTGGCTGGTTAAACACGTTAGATAGGCTCAATTTAAACAAGCGAAAAAAAAAAACATCTTGGATCCCGTATTTAACACATGAAACGGAAACATGCATTGATTGGTTGATTGGTTGGTTGGTTGGTTAAACATGTTGGTTAAACACGTTGGTTAAACACGTTGGCTGGTTAAACACGTTAGATAGGCTCAATTTAAACAAGCGAAAAAAAAACATCTTGGATCCCGTATTTAACACATGAAACGGAAACATGTATTGATTGATTGATTGGTTGGTTGGTTGGTTGGTTGGTTGGTTGGTTGGTTAGTTGGTTGGTTGGTTGGTTAAACACGTTGGTTAAACATGTTGGTTAAACACGTTGGTTAAACACGTTGGCTGGTTAAACACGTTAGATAGGCTCAATTTAAACAAGCGAAAAAAAAAACATCTTGGATCCCGTATTTAACACATGAAACGGAAACATGCATTGATTGGTTGATTGGTTGGTTGGTTGGTTGGTTGGTTAAACATGTTGGTTAAACACGTTGGTTAAACACGTTGGCTGGTTAAACACGTTAGATAGGCTCAATTTAAACAAGCGAAAAAAAAAACATCTTGGATCCCGTATTTAACACATGAAACGGAAACATGTATTGATTGATTGATTGGTTGGTTGGTTGGTTGGTTGGTTGGTTGGTTGGTTGGTTGGTTGGTTGGTTGGTTGGTTAGTTGGTTGGTTGGTTAAACACGTTGGTTAAACATGTTGGTTAAACACGTTGGTTAAACACGTTGGCTGGTTAAACACGTTAGATAGGCTCAATTTAAACAAGCGAAAAAAAACCATCTTGGATCCCGTATTTACACATGAAACGGAAACATGCATTGATTGATTGATTGGTTGGTTGGTTGGTTGGTTGGTTGGTTGGTTGGTTGGTTGGTTGGTTGGTTAAACACGTTGGTTAAACACGTTGGTTAAACATGTTGGTTAAACATGTTGGTTAAACACGTTTGATAGGCTCAATTAAAACAAGCGGAAAAAAAGAAACCTTGAATCCCGTATCAAACACATGAAACGGAAACATTGATTGATTGATTGATTGATTGATTGATTGATTGATTGATTGATTGGTTGGTTGATTGATTGATTGATTGATTGATTGATTGATTGATTGATTGATTGATTGATTGATTGATTGGTTGGTTGGTTGGTTGGTTGGTTGGTTGAAATTCAAACACTCATAAAACTGTTTAAATAGTGCCAAAACCACATAATTTGATGACCTTGACCTTTGACCTTGTGACCTTCGTCAAGGTCATTGCTCCACAAGGTCATTGCAAAAGACCCCATGGGTCAAGGACCTTTTGTTTAAGAGTTTTGCCTAAAAATGGCTTTTTAAAAACCATCGATGGGAGTTATGTCCCTTATATGATGGTAAAATCAATATAGTCATAATGTAAAAAAGTTGCCCCTTAAAGTACCAAGCATTTTTCACTGCTTAATTTTTTTGTATCTATAACCGTTCAAGAATTATAGGGAAATGAAAAACTTATAAAAATCTAAAATATGACCTTGACCTTTGACCTTGACCTAATTTTCTAAGTTAGGACCCAGGGGACTCAAATAAAAACATTCCAGGGTTATACGGTTAACGGTTTAGGAGTTTAGAAAACATACCGACAAATTTATTCCGTAAAGTTAGATAACTCCTATAAAATTTCATCAAATCGCTTCGATCCAAATACGCCAAAAATTACTGAAGATGTAACGAACAGTTTGTTAAAAGAATTTTGTCGCTTTCTTATTTTGTTACGAAGGAGATGCACACAGAGGATAAACAGTGAAAAGGGAGATAACTCTTACATAGAAAATGGTTCACCTTAGCAGGGTGAAATTTAAAAGCGCATAAACTATACGATACCATATGAGAAATATCTAAGCGACATATTGCGAAACAAACATTTTGCGCAAGAACAAAATTTGGCGGAAGAAAAAAATAATAATAATAATAATAATAATTAAAAACCAATTGTTCAGAGAACAATTGAAAGTCTTTCCACACTAAAGTAATTTGGAAAAGAAGGTAGTTTCTTTATACTGATGCGATAAATGATGGTTTAATTATCTTTTTGAGTGATATAAGGGAGATAAATGCTACTTCCGGTGAAATGAATGTAACATCCGGTCTCATATGATAGCTTCTTTCACACTGATTCCAAAAATATATAGTTTCTATATACTTTTGTATGTGGAATTGGAGATAATTGGCCACTTCCGGTTTGTTGGAAGTCATTATTAGTCTTCAGTAATCTGTTCATGTATCTATATGACAAAATATATGGATTCTTGGTACTTTTAGGTGAAAAAAATTGCAAAAATAGCTACTTCCGGTTTTCTAAAGGTCACTTCCGGTAGCCATTTTTCAAGGTCATTTGTCACTTAACCTTTTGTATGAGGTCAAATGTCATTATAATGAACCTAATTGAAGTTATAAACAAATAACTTCATATCAAGACATTTCAGGGGCACCAACTCCTATAAGATGACATTTAATTGTATAAGACTAAATGTAACATATCTTCATTACAATAAAACTGACTTTTTGCACTTGTTCTTTTATATGTATCTCTCAAAGTGTCGGAGAAAATGCAAAAACAAGCAAAAGTCACAATTGAGAACTTGACCTTGACCTTTGACCTTGACCTCATTTTCTAAGTTGGGACCCAGGGGACTCAAATAAAAACATTCCAGGGTTATACGGTTAACTGTTTATGAGTTATATAAACATACCGACAAATTTATTTTGTAAAGGTAGATAACTCCTATAAAATTTCATCGAATTGCTTCGATCCAAATGCGCCAAAAATTACTGAGGATATAACGAACAATTTGTAAAAAGAATTTTGTCGCTATCTTTTTTTGTTACGAAGGAGATGCACACAGATGTTAAACAGTGAATAGGGAGATAACTCTTACAAAGAAAATGGTTTCGCTTAGCAGGGTGAAATTTAAAAGCGCATAAACTATACAATACTATATGAGAAATATCTAAGCGACATATTGCGAAACAAACATTTATGGCAAGAACAAAATTTGGCGGAAGAAAAAAATAATAATAATCAGAACAAAAACAATAAGTCTTTCCACAGAAAAGTGGAAAGACTTAATAATCAGAACAAAAACAATAAGTCTTTCCACAGAAAAGTGGAAAGACTTAATTAAAAACCAATTGTTCAGAGAACAATTGAAAGTCTTTCCACACCAAAGAAATTTGGATAAGAAGATAGTTTCTTCATACTGATGCGATTAATAATGGTTTAATTATTCTTTTGAGTGATATTAGGGAAATAATATGCTACTTCCGGTGAAATTAATGTCACTTCTGGTCTCATATGATAGCTTCTTTCACACTGATTCCAAAAATATATAGTTTCTATATACTTTTGTATGTAGAATGGGAGATAATTGGTCACTTCCGGTTTGTTGGAAGTCGTTTTTAGTCGTCAGTAATCAGTTTATGTATCTATATGACAAAATATATGGATTCTGAGTACTTTTAAATGTAAAAATTGCAAAAAAGGCTACTTCCGGTTTTCTCAAGGTCACTTCCGGTAGTCATTTTTCAAGGTCATTTGTCACCTAACCTTTTGTAAAAGGTCAAATGCCTTTATAATGAACTTAGTTGAAGTTATAATCAAATAACCTCATATCATGACATTTCAGGGGCACCAACTCCTATAATATGCCATTAAATTGTATAAGACTAAATGTAGCATATCTTCATTTCAATAAAGCAGACATTTTGCACTTGTTCTTTTATATGTATCTTTCAAAGTGTCGGAGAAAATGCAAAAACAAGCAAAAGTCACAATTGAGAACTTGACCTTGACCTTTGACCTTGACCTCATTTTCTAAGTTAGGACCTAGCGGCCCCAAATAAAAACATTCCAGGGTTATACGGTTAACTGTTCATGAGTTATATAAACATAACGACAAATTTATTTTGTAAAGGTAGATAACTCCTATAAAATGTCATCGCATCGCTTCGATCCAAATTAGCCAAATATTCCTGCGGATGTAACGAACAAGTTAGAAAAAGAAATTTGTCGATATCTTTTTCTGTTACGAAGGAGATGCACACAGATGATAAACAGTGAATAGGGAGATAACTCTTACAAAGAAAATTGTTCGTCTTAGCAGGGTGAGATTTGAAACCGTATAAACTATACGATACAATATACAAAATATCTAAGCGACATATTGCGAAACAAAAATTTCAGAATGTGGCGGAAAAAAAAAAATAATAATAATCAGAAGAAAAACAATAAGTCTTTTCACAAAAAAGTGAAAAGACTTAGTAATTAAAAACCAATTGTTCAGAGAACAATTGAAAGTCTTTCCACACCAAAGTAATTTGGATAAGAAGGTAGTTTCTTTATACTGATGCGAAAAATGATGGTTTAATTATCTTTTTGAGTGATATAAGGGAAATAATATGCTACTTCCGGTGAAATGAATGTCACATCCGGTCTCATATGATAGCTGCTTTCACACTGATTCCAAAAATATATAGTTTCTCTATACTTTTGTATGTAGAATGGGAGATAATTGGCCACTTCCGGTTTGTTGGAAGTTATTTTTAGTCTTCAGTAATCTGTTCATGTATCTATATGACAAATAATATGGATTCTGAGTACTTTTATGTGAAAAATTGCAAAAATAGCTACTTCCGGTTTCCTAAAGGTCACTTGCGGTAGTCATTTTTCTAGGTCATTTGTCACTTAACCTTTTGTATAAGGTCAAATGTCTTTATAATGAACTTAATTGAAGTTATAATCAAATAACTTCATATCAAGACATTTCAGGGGCACCAACTCCTATAAGATGCCATTTAATTGTATAAGACTAAATGTAGCATATCTTCATTACAATAAAGCTGATATTTTGCACTTGTTCTTTTATATGTATCTCTCAAAGTGTCGGAGAAAATGCAAAAACAAGCAAAAGTCACAATTGAGAACTTGACCTTGACCTTTGACCTTGACCTCATTTTCTAAGTTAGGACCTAGGGGACTCAAATAAAAACATTCCAGGGTTATACGGTTAACTGTTTATGAGTTAAATAAACTTACCGACAAATTTATTTTGTAAAGGTAGATAACTCCTATAAAATTTCATCGAATCGCTTCGATCCAAATACGCCAAAAATTACTGAGGATGTAACGAACAATTTGTAAAAAGAATTTTGTCGCTATCTTTTTTTGTTACGGAGGAGATGCACACAGAGGATAAACAGTGAAATGGGAGATAACTTTTACATAGAAAATGGTTCGCCTTAGCAGGGTGAAGTTTAAAAGCGCATAAACTATACGATACCATATGAGAAACATCTAAGCGACATATTGCGAAACAAACATTTTGCGCAAGAACAAAATTTGGCGGAAGAAAAAAAAAAAAATAATAATCAGAACAAAAACAATAAGTCTTTCCACAGAAAAGTGGAAAGACTTAATAATAATAATAATAATTAAAAACCAATTGTTCAGAGAACAATTGAAAGTCTTTCCACAACAAAGTAATTTTGATAAGAAGATAGTTTCTTCATACTGATGAGATAAATAATGGTTTAATTATGTTTTTGAGTGATAAAGGGGAGATAATATGCTACTTCCGGTGAAATAAATGTCACTTCCGGTCTCATATGATAGCTTATTTCACACTGATTCCAAAAATATATAGTTTCTATATACTATTGTATGTAGAAGGGGAAATAATTAGCCACTTCCGGTTTGTTGGAAGTCATGTTTCGTCTCCAGTAATCAGTTTATGTATCTATATGACAAAATATATTGATTCTGGGTACTTTGAGATGAAAAAAATGCAAAAAGGTTACTTCCGGTTTTCTCAAGGTCACTTCCGGTAGTCATTTTTCAAGGTCATTTGTCACCTAATCTTTTGTACAAGGTCAAATGCCTTTATAATGAACTTAGTTGAAGTCATAATCAAATAACCTCATATCAAGACATTTGAGGGGCAATAACTCCTATAAGATGCCATTAAATTGTATAAGACTAAATGTAGCATATCTTCATTACAATAAAGCTGACATTTTGCACTAGTACTTTAGTATGTATCTTTCAAAGTGTCGGAGAAAAAGCAAAAACAAGCAAAAGTCACAATTTAGAACTTGACCTTGACCTTTGACCTTGACCTCATTTTCTAAGTTAGGACCCAGGGGACTCAAATAAAAACATTCCAGGGTTATACGGGGTTAACTGTTAATGAGTTAAATGAACATACCAACAAATTTATTTTGTAAAGGTAGATAACTCCTATAAAATTTCATCGAATCGCTTCGATCCAAATTAGCCAAAAATTCCTGAGGATGTAACGAACAGTTTGTAAAAAGAATTTTGTCGCTATCTTTTTTTGTTACGAAGAAGATGCACACAGAGGGTAAACAGTGAAAAGGGAGATAACTCTTACATAGAAAATGGATCGGCTTAGCAGGGTGAAATTTAAAAGCGCATAAACTATACGATACCATATGGGAAATATCTAAGCGACATATTGCGAAACAAACATTTTGCGCAAGAACAAAATTTGGCGGAAGAAAAAAAAAAAAAAAAAAAATAATAATAAATAATTAAAAACCAATTGTTCAGAGAACAATTGAAAGTCTTTCCACATCAAAGAAATTTTGATAAGAAAGTTTTTTTATACTGATGCGATAAATAATGGTTTAATTATATAAATGGGTGATATAAGGGAGATAATATGCTACTTCCGGTGAAATGAGTGTCACTTCTGGTCTCATATGATAGCTTCTTTCACACTGATTCCAAAAATATATAGTTTCTATATACTTTTGTATGTAGAATGGGAGATAATTGGCCACTTCCGGTTTGTTGGAAGTCATTTTTAGTCTTCAGTAATCAGTTAATGTATCTATAGGACAAAATATATGGATTCTGAGTACTATTATATGAAAAATATGCAAAAAATGCTACTTCCGGTTTTCTCAAGGTCACTTCCGGTAGTCATTTTTCAAGGTCATTTGTCACCTAACCTTCTGTACAATGTCAAATGCCTTTATAATGAACTTAGTTGAAGTTATAATCAAATAACCTCATATCAAGACATTTCAGGGGCACTAACTCCTATAAGATGCGATTAAATTGTATCAGACAAAATGTAGCATATCTTTATTACAATAAAGCAGACATTTTGCACTTGTTCTTTTATATGTATCTTTCAAAGTGTCTGAGAAAATGCAAAAACAAGCAAAAGTCACAATTGAGAACTTGACCTTGACCTTTGACCTTGACCTCATTTTCTAAGTTAGGACCTAAGGGACTCAAATAAAAACATTGCAGGGTTATACGGTTAACTGTTTATGAGTTAAAAAAACATACCGACAAATTTATTTTGTAAAGGTAGATAACTCCTATAAAATTTCATTGAATCGCTTCGATCCAAATTAGCCAAATATTACTGAGGATGTAACGAACAATTTGTCAAAAGAATTTGGTCGATATCTTTTTTTGTTACCAAGGAGATGCACACAGATGAAAAACAGTGAATAGGGAGATAACTCTTACAAAGAAAATGGTTCGCCTTAGCAGGGTGAAATTTAAAAGCGCATTAACTATACGATACCATATGAAAAATATCTAAGCGACATATTGCGAAACAAACATTTATCGCAAGAACAAAATTTGGCGGAAAAAAAAATAATAATAATAATAATAATCAGAACAAATACAATAAGTCTTTTCACAAAAAAGTGAAAAGACTTAATTAAAAACCAATTGTTCAGAGAACAATTGAAAGTCTTTCCAAACTAAAGTAATTTGGATAAGAAGGTAGTTTCTTTATACTGATGCGATAAATGATGGTTTAATTATATTTTTGAGTGATTAAGGGAGATAATATGCTACTTCCGGTGAAATTAATGTCACATCCGGTCTCATATGATAGCTTCTTTCACACTGATTCCAAAAATATATAGTTTCTATATACTATTGTATGTAGAAGGGGAAATAATTAGCCACTTCCGGTTTGTTGGAAGTCATGTTTCGTCTCCAGTAATCAGTTTATGTATCTATATGACAAAATATATTGATTCTGGGTACTTTGAGATGAAAAAAATGCAAAAAGGTTACTTCCGGTTTTCTCAAGGTCACTTCCGGTAGTCATTTTTCAAGGTCATTTGTCACCTAATCTTTTGTACAAGGTCAAATGCCTTTATAATGAACTTAGTTGAAGTCATAATCAAATAACCTCATATCAAGACATTTGAGGGGCAATAACTCCTATAAGATGCCATTAAATTGTATAAGACTAAATGTAGCATATCTTCATTACAATAAAGCTGACATTTTGCACTAGTACTTTAGTATGTATCTTTCAAAGTGTCGGAGAAAATGCAAAAACAAGCAAAAGTCACAATTTAGAACTTGACCTTGACCTTTGACCTTGACCTCATTTTCTAAGTTAGGACCCAGGGGACTCAAATAAAAACATTCCAGGGTTATACGGGGTTAACTGTTAATGAGTTAAATGAACATACCAACAAATTTATTTTGTAAAGGTAGATAACTCCTATAAAATTTCATCGAATCGCTTCGATCCAAATTAGCCAAAAATTCCTGAGGATGTAACGAACAGTTTGTAAAAAGAATTTTGTCGCTATCTTTTTTTGTTACGAAGAAGATGCACACAGAGGGTAAACAGTGAAAAGGGAGATAACTCTTACATAGAAAATGGATCGGCTTAGCAGGGTGAAATTTAAAAGCGCATAAACTATACGATACCATATGGGAAATATCTAAGCGACATATTGCGAAACAAACATTTTGCGCAAGAACAAAATTTGGCGGAAGAAAAAAAAAAAAAAAAAAATAATAATAATAATAATTAAAAACCAATTGTTCAGAGAACAATTGAAAGTCTTTCCACATCAAAGAAATTTTGATAAGAAAGTTTTTTTTACTGATGCGATAAATAATGGTTTAATTATATAAATGGGTGATATAAGGGAGATAATATGCTACTTCCGGTGAAATGAGTGTCACTTCTGGTCTCATATGATAGCTTCTTTCACACTGATTCCAAAAATATATAGTTTCTATATACTTTTGTATGTAGAATGGGAGATAATTGGCCACTTCCGGTTTGTTGGAAGTCATTTTTAGTCTTCAGTAATCAGTTAATGTATCTATAGGACAAAATATATGGATTCTGAGTACTATTATATGAAAAATATGCAAAAAATGCTACTTCCGGTTTTCTCAAGGTCACTTCCGGTAGTCATTTTTCAAGGTCATTTGTCACCTAACCTTCTGTACAATGTCAAATGCCTTTATAATGAACTTAGTTGAAGTTATAATCAAATAACCTCATATCAAGACATTTCAGGGGCACTAACTCCTATAAGATGCGATTAAATTGTATCAGACAAAATGTAGCATATCTTTATTACAATAAAGCAGACATTTTGCACTTGTTCTTTTATATGTATCTTTCAAAGTGTCTGAGAAAATGCAAAAACAAGCAAAAGTCACAATTGAGAACTTGACCTTGACCTTTGACCTTGACCTCATTTTCTAAGTTAGGACCTAAGGGACTCAAATAAAAACATTGCAGGGTTATACGGTTAACTGTTTATGAGTTAAAAAAACATACCGACAAATTTATTTTGTAAAGGTAGATAACTCCTATAAAATTTCATTGAATCGCTTCGATCCAAATTAGCCAAATATTACTGAGGATGTAACGAACAATTTGTCAAAAGAATTTGGTCGATATCTTTTTTTGTTACCAAGGAGATGCACACAGATGAAAAACAGTGAATAGGGAGATAACTCTTACAAAGAAAATGGTTCGCCTTAGCAGGGTGAAATTTAAAAGCGCATTAACTATACGATACCATATGAAAAATATCTAAGCGACATATTGCGAAACAAACATTTATCGCAAGAACAAAATTTGGCGGAAGAAAAAAATAATAATAATAATAATAATCAGAACAAATACAATAAGTCTTTTCACAAAAAAGTGAAAAGACTTAATTAAAAACCAATTGTTCAGAGAACAATTGAAAGTCTTTCCAAACTAAAGTAATTTGGATAAGAAGGTAGTTTCTTTATACTGATGCGATAAATGATGGTTTAATTATATTTTTGAGTGATATAAGGGAGATAATATGCTACTTCCGGTGAAATTAATGTCACATCCGGTCTCATATGATAGCTTCTTTCACACTGATTCCAAAATATATAGTTTCTATATACTTTTGTATGTAGAATGGGAGATAATTGGCCACTTCCGGTTTGTTGGAAGTCATTTTTAGTCTTCAGTAATCTGTTCATGTATCTATATGACAAAATATATGGATTCTGGGTACTATTAGGTGAAAGAAATTGCAAAAATAGCTACTTCCGGTTTTCTAAAGGTCACTTCCGGTAGCCATTTTTCAAGGTCATTAGTCACTTAACCTTTTGTATCAGGTCAAATGTCTTTATAATGAACTTAATTGAAGTTATAATCAAATAACTTCATATCAAGACATTTCAGGGGCACCAACTCCTATAAGATGCCATTTAATTGTATAAGACTAAATGTAACATATCTTCATTACAATAAAGCTGACATTTTGCACTTGTTCTTTTATGTGTATCTCTCAAAGTGTCGGAGAAAATGCAAAAACAAGCAAAAGTCACAATTTAGAACTTGACCTTGACCTTTGACCTTGACCTCATTTTCTAAGTTGGGACCCATTGGACTCAAATAAAAACATTCCAGGGTTATACGGTTAACGGTTTATGAGTTAACTAAACATACCGACAAATTTATTTTGTAAAGGTAGATAACTCCTATAAAATTTCATCGAATCGCTTCGATCCAAATGCGCCAAAAATTACTGAGGATGTAACGAACAATTTGTAAAAAGAATTTTGTCGCTATCTTTTTTTGTTACGAAGGAGATGCACACAGAGGGTAAACAGTGAAAAGGGAGATAACTCTTACATAGAAAATGGTTTGGCTTAGCAGGGTGAAATTTAAAAGCGCATAAACTATACGATACCATATGAGAAATATCTAAGCGACATATTGCGAAACAAACATTTATCGCAAGAACAAAATTTGGCGGAAGAAAAAAAAAAAATAATAATCAGAAGAAATACAATAAGTCTTTCCACAGAAAAGTGGAAAGACTTAATAATCAGAACAAATACAATAAGTCTTTTCACAAAAAAGTGAAAAGACTTAATTAAAAACCAATTGTTCAGAGAACAATTGAAAGTCTTTCCACAGCAAAGAAATTTGGATAAGAAGGTAGTTTTTTCATACTGATGCGATGTACAATGGTTTAATTATATTAATGAGTGATATAAGGGAGATAACATGCTACTTCCGGTGAAATGAATGTCACTTCCGGTCTCATATGACAGCTTCTTTCACACTGATTCCGAAAATATATAGTTTCTATATACTTTTTTGTATGTAGAATGGGAGATAATTGACCACTTCCGGTTATTTGTAAGTCATTTTTAGTCTTCAGTAATCAGTTTCTGTATCCATATGACAAAATATATGGATTCTGAGTTCTTTTATGTGAAAAAATTGCAAAAAAAAACTACTTCCGGTTTTCTCAAGGTCACTTCCGGTAGCCATTTTTCAAGGTCATTTGTCACTTAACCTTTTGTATAAGGTCAAATGTCTTTATAATGAACTTAATTGAAGTTATAATCAAATAACCTCATATCAAGACATTTCAGGGGCACCAACTCCTTTAAGATGCCATTTAATTGTATAAGACTAAATGTAGCATATCTTCATTACAATTAAGCAGACATTTTGAACTTGTTCTTTTATATGTATCTCTCACACTGTTGGAGAAAATGCAAAAAAAAGCAAAAGTCACAATTGAGAACTTGACGTTGACCTTTGACCTTGACCTCATTTTCTAAGTTAGGACCTAGGGGCCTCAAATAAAAACATTCCAGGGTTATACGGTTAACTGTTTATGAGTTAAAAAAAACATACCGACAAATTTATTTTGTAAAGGTAGATAACTCCTATAAAATGTCATCGAATCGCTTCGATCCAAATGAGCCAAAAATTCCTGAGGATGTAACGAACAATTTATGAAAGGAATTTTGTCGCTATCTTTTTTTGTTACGAAGGAGATGCACACAAGATCATAAACAGTGAATAGGGAGATAACTCTTACAAAGAAAATGGTTCGACTTAGCAGGGTGAAGTTTAAAAGCGCATAAACTATATGATACCATATGAGAAATATCTAAGCGACACATTGCGAAACAAACATTTATCGCAAGAACAAAATTTGGCGGAAAAAAAAAAAATAATAATAATCAGAAGAAAAACAATAAGTCTTTCCACAGAAAAGTGGAAAGACTTAATAATCAGAACAAATACAATAAGTCTTTCCACAGAAAAGTGGAAAGACTTAATAAGTCTTTTCACAAAAAAGTGAAAAGACTTAATAATCAGAACAAAAACAATAAGTCTTTCCACAGAAAAGTGGAAAGACTTAATGATAATGTTCAAAATTCTACATGTTTAAAGATTCAAATATGAGAATACTATCATGACTGTAGAAATGATATTCAGTAGTTCAATGATGAGAATGATATAAATAGGATATTCTGTATTCAATAATTAGAATTTATAAAAATGATATTCAGTATTCAATGGTGAGAAAGCTATGAAAATGATATTCAGTATATTCAGTGATGAGAATGATGTATGCTAACATTGCACATGTGAACTTTTTAAATTGTTTGTATATACACATTGAACGACAAATATATGTGACGTATAAAATTTTCTGACATCAGACACGCGATTCAGTGAATGTGTTTGTAGATAGATGTTTTTGTGTTCTGTTAATTTGTTCCTTTTAAAATTGTTACACGATGATGACTGCTGTACCCATATTTTGACTATTTTATTTATAAGGTCTGTTTAGTTCACGCATCATTGTAAATTTAACGGAATTTGATGAGACTGTCTGTACCAAGTCAGGAATATGACAGTTCTTGTCCATTCGTTTTTGATGAGTTTTGTTATTTAATTTTGCCATGTCATTATGGACTTTCCGATTAGATTTTCCTCTAAGTTCAGTATTTTTGTGATTTTACTTTCTACAAAAACGATATTAAGTATATTAAATGATGAGAAAGCTATACAAATGATTTTTTGGTATATTCAATGATGAGAATGCTATGAAAATGATATTCAGTATATTTAGTGATAAGAATACTATAAAATAAACTCTTCATAGATACCAGGACTAAATTTTGTATATACGCCAGACGCGCGTTTCGTCTACAAAAGACTCATCAGTGACGCTCGAATCCAAAAAAATTAAAAAGGCCAAATAAAGTAAAAAGGATATTCAATATCAGTTTCTGAAATGCGAAAGCTGCATCAGAGTGGTTAATAATAGATTTGAACATTATACGAAAAGTATACAACAGCAATTCAGAGTAGGGAAGACACTGCCTGTATAACAATATGCTAGTTAGTGAATGTGGAGCGAGGATTCTCCACGAGGAGATGAGACTTGACATCTCATTTGTAGCTGTTTGTGTGCAAGGTACGCATTGGGATAGTAGATTACAATACAGGCATCAGAACTATAAATTCAGTATTCCTTTTGGGCTTAAAAGCTCTTATCATTGAAAACAATGTTATTATATGCAGTTATATAATTATTTAATAATTCTTTCAAAGTGTTTGTCAAATTTCACAGCTATAAAGTACTGTTAGAATCTGGGGTACATGTAGTATTAAATGATTATGTATACTGCCATCTGCAATTTTAACATTGTTTGAGTAAATAAAAATTTGCAATTCATTTATACTCTACAGTAAACATCACAATATTCCAAAGTATTTATATTTTTAACACCAATAAGAAGACATAGGACAAATTCTATTACATTAAATTAATAGGAAAACTGTATTGTTCCTTGGTCTTGGCATGTTTTAAATGTAAAGTTGTCTTTTTAAAAAGTGTATGTTGTCCAAATCTAAGGATTCAAGTTGCTGGAAATAGCTACATTCCGAGTTAGAAGTAGGTTTACAATCAGGTTCGCTATAACCTACTTCTAGACTGCTTGGACACTGATGAGACTGTCCCACATGATACATTACGAGTTACGGAGTAGGTTTACAATTTGGTTCACAATCAGTAACATACTTCTGGACTGTTGGCACGGGCACTGATGAGGCTGCACTGCTGCCATGTAGTCAATAAGCTTAATTGTCCTACATGATCTGATTGAAAGGTGGGAGAAATAAAATGTCCAGACAGATAAAGAACCTGATATACACTTTGATACCGGGACTAAATTTTGTATATACGCCAGACGCGCGTTTCGTCTACAAAAGACTCATCAGTGACGCCTGAATCCAAAAAAGTTTAAAAGGCCAAATAAGTACGAAGTTGAAGAGCATTGAGGACCAAAATTCCTAAAAGTTTTGCCAAATACAGCTAAGGTAATCTTTGCCTGAGGTAGAATTGCCTCAGTATAAAGGTCAATTTTAAAGTATCAAATGCTTTTGAAAAGTCTAGAAACAAAATTGCACATTAAACATTAAATTTGTCGTCGTAATCTTTGATGTCTTGTATTTGTCTGAGCTTATTTATATCACCTGTTTCGTCTTCACTTATTATTAAATTGAGTACATTCTTTATTCTTTGAGCTAATGTGTAAGATAGTATTTTATAGTTTAATAAGGAGATTGGCCTATAATTTGAAAGATCTAGTTGATCATTCCTTTTGTATATAAGATTAAGAATACTTTGTCTTTGTGAAAATGTTAGCTTTTGCCTGTCGTAGCTTGTATTAAAGATGTTCACAAGGATTGGGCCTAATGATCGCCAAAACTTTTTATAGAAATTTGTTGTGATACCATCTTTACCTGGGCTTTTATTGGGTTTTAAATTATTTTCAGCTAGTGTCAATTCTTCTTTTGTAACATATCCGTCACACGTCTGACCTTCATGTTTTGATCATTTATTTTTTACTTCGGTACTGTTAATATATTCACATGATTGGGCATGTTTTCATTTTCTTTTGAATATAGTTTTTCAATTTCAAGTATTTCACTTTGATCTGTAACAATATTTCCTTGGTCATCTTTCATTTTTATTATTGTTTTTTTTTCTAGGCTTAAAAAGTAAGCGGTATTTTTTTCGCCTTTTTCTACCTAATCTTGTTTCGATCTAAATTGGGCGCCTTTAGCTTTATATTCATAATATTTTTCTAACTGATTTTCAATTTGATTTATTTTTTGCAAAATATCGTCGTTTTCATTTTTTTGATATTTTTCATTTAAAATTGTTATTTTTTTTCCTATTTGTTTTATTTCGTTATTTTTATTGTAAGCTCTACTTTTGCAATAATTTATTGTGAACAGTTTAATATCAAGTTTAATCGCGACCCAAAGAAGATGCACATCCGTAGTTGAGTCTTGCATGATGGTTTTGTATTTTGCAATTATTATTTCTATTTGTTTACAATATTAATTTTCTTCTAAAATAGAACTATTTAATTTCCAGTACCCTGGAACTCTACTTTCAGCTGTTGCGCTTTGTAATTTAAGAGAAACGCCTTGGTGGTCTGTACTTTTTAGCTCACCTGGCCCGAAGGGCCAAGTGAGCTTTTCTCACCACTTGGCGTCCGTCGTCCGTCGTCGTCGTCCGTCGTCGTCCGTCGTCGTCGTTAACAATTTACATTTTGAACTTCTTCTAGAGAACCACTGAATGGAATGGAACCAAACATGGCATGAATGTTCCTTATGAGGTGCTGACCAAGTGTTGTTACTTTGTAGCCGATCCATCATCCAAGATGGCCGCCAGCGGGGGACTTAGTTTAACATAGGACGCTATGGGAAATGCATACAAATGACTTCTTTTAGAGAACCACTGAATGGAATGAAACCAAACATGGCATGAATGTTCCTTATGAGGTGCTAACCAAGTGTTGTTACTTTGTTGCCTATCCATCATCCAAGATGGCCGCCAGCCGGGGACTTAGTTTAACATAGGACCCTATGGGAAATGCATACAAATGACTTCTTTTAGAGAACCACTGAATGGAATAAAACCAAACATAGCATGAATTATCCTTATGGGGTGCTGACCAAGTGTTGTTACTTTGTAGCCAATCCATCATCCAAGATGGCCGCCAGCGGGGGACTTAGTTTAACATAGGACCCTATGGGAAATGCATACAAATGACTTCTTCTAGAGAACCACTAAATGGAATGAAACCAAACATTGCATGAATGTTCCTTATGAAGTGCTGACCAATTGTTGTTACTTTGTAGCCGATCCATTATCCAAGATGGCCGCCAGTGGGGACTTAGTTTAACATAGGACCCTATTGGAAATGCATACAAATGACTTCTTCTAGTGAACCACTGAATGGAATGAAACCAAACATGGCATGAATGTTCCTTATGTGGTGCTGACCAAGTGTTGTTACTTTGTAGCCGATCCATCATCAAAGATGGCCGCCAGCGGGGGACTTAGTTTAACATAGGACCCTATTGGAAATGCATACAAATCACTTCTTTTAGTGAACCACTGAATGGAATGAAACCAAACATGGCATGAATGTTCCTTATGTGGTGATGACCAAGTGTTGTTACTTTGTAGCCGATCCATCATCCAAGATGGCCGCCAGCGTGGGACTTAGTTTAACATAGGACCCTATGGGAAATGCATACAAATGACTTCTTTTAGAGAACCACTGAATGGAATGAAATCCAACATGGCATGAATGTTCCTAATGTGGTGCTGATCAAGTGTTGTTACTTTGTAGTCGATCCATTATCCAAGATTGCCGCCAGCGGGGGACTTAGTTTAACATAGGACCCTATGGGAAATGCATACAAATGACTTCTTTTAGAGAACCACTGAATGGAATGAAACCAAACATAGCATGAATGTTCCTGATGAGATGCTGACCAAGTGTTGTTACTTTGTAGCCGATCCGTCATCCAAGATGGCCGCCAGTGGGGGACTTTTGAATGAAATTAAACATGTTCCTTTCCTTATAAATGAGGTTGTGTTGTCACTTTTAGCCAAATTTTATATTTTTTTATATGATTTCAAAAACCCAAGTAGAATCAGGTGAGCGATACAGGCTCTTGAGAGCCTCTAGTTATTAATGCGAGTCTTATGTCGCTTGATTTAGTATTGAGCACAAAATATTTATTAATTAAAAAGTAACCAATTCGACCTGCTTGACTGAAATTTTGTCTTTTCCAGGTAAACTGTTTTTTTTTTTTTTTTTATTTATTTAAATATCGCCATTTATTCCATATTGATAAAACTTAAGTAGGTTTTTCTATATGAACGCATATTCACCTGCGGAAAAAGGATATTCACCGCGCATAACGTCGCGTGCTTTTACCTGCACTATTTTGGTAAAAAAAAAACGATTGATGTACAATTGGTTTTGGTTAATAATTGCCATTACATACATTTCTCTCGGAATATGGAATAAAACAATTACTGTCTTTTGTTTCGGTAAATATGTGGTTTAATTGACTTTTGAAAAACTGATATTCACTTCGGCCGTTGGCCTCAGTGAATATCAGTTTTTCAAAAGTCAATAAAACTACACATTTACCTCATCAAAAGACAGTAATTGTATAATATCTATTAGATCGTGTGTTTTTATGAAGAATTTTAAACTATATAGCTATTTACTGGTTTTATGATTTTGTGTTTTCCATTAGTAAGATTTCTATCTAATTTTGACAGTGCATCGTTCATTTCACCGCCTATTATTACTGTTCCAATTGCATAATTACAACTTATATGTTAATGTGCGAATAAATTATATTTTCTATTTCTATGTTTAACATTAGTATTCAACCGTCTTTGTCTTTGTTTTCATTGATTACTTTACATTTTAACTTATTATCAAGTTTGATGGCTACCCCTTTACTTTGGGTTGTACAATGACTAAAGTAAATATAAGAATATATTTTTTTTCATCAAAGTGACTTTCTTGTATAAAAGTTTTAAGTCTTTTTTGGTTTTTTTATCCTTTGATAAAATCTTGTTTTTTTCTCTTTATCTTCGAGTCCTGTAAAATTAAGCGTACATATATGGATGTCTTTCATCAAATTGATTGTTTTTAAATCTGTTATTTATTATATTTAAAGTACGCTTGACTGGCTCGTCATTACTTTCTTTGTTGATAAATTCTTACGGTGTAACACGTGACAACCTGATGGTTAAGTTATTTAAAGCTGTTGGGTTACTTTAAGTGCCATTCATTAAAATTAAAGATGTTTATTATTTTGATTCTAATCTTAGGTGGTTTATGTATTCTTTCCTTTTTTAGCGCACTTTTAATTTTAAATAAAAAGTGGAGATACAAATAGGCATTGTTTTGTCTTCACACATACATAGTTGTTCTTCATGTAAATATATTTTTCAGGGACTTTCAAATTTATTTTATTTATTTCATTAGCTTTTTTCTTAAATGTGCCTAGTTTAGTTAAGTTTCCGCTGGCCGTTTATTGTCGTTTGGCATGTTTGTTCTAACTTTAAATATAAACTTGAAGTTGTTTTCTGATCTTATACATGTTATAAGATGTTTACATATTATACAATGTATACAATATAGAAATACGAGTAAGTAACAGTAGCGCAAGCATACAAATCATGCGCGTACAATGATGGTAACATACAAAAATGTTACACATGTATGATAAAAACAGAGAGTACCTATACGATGTTAGAAAGTCTTTTTGTATCTCTGTTGTGTTCTCGTAACGAAGAGTATACAACAAATTACATATTAAACAATGTCTCTGGCCTTTGTTAGTCTTGTATTATTTTAATTTTAGTTTCTTGTGTATTATTTGGAAATTAGTATGGCGTTCATTATCACTGGACTAGTATATATTTGTTTAGGGGCCAGTTGAAGGACGCCTCCGGGTGCGGGAATTTCTCGTTACATTGAAGACCTGTTGGTGACCCTCTGCTGTAATTTTTTATTTGGTCGGGTTGTTGTCTCTTTGACACATTCCCCATTTCCATTCTCAATTTTACTATATAGCTGTAAATGTTCACATTGCGTTATTGTAATATAACAAATTCTAGACCACAAAGTCAATCGTTTACTACACGGTTTCATTTCCGTTTTACATAACTTGTGTTTATGTACCTGAAAACCATCTATCTACAAACAGTATCATCATGTACAAATAATATGAAATTGTATTTATATAAATATGTAATACTTAGGTTAATTTTATTTATTTATTTTTGGTTCATTAGACCAGATTTGACAGTCGGTAATTATCAGAACAGATAATGTAAGTATTACCGTTGTTTTCTTATCTTTGAATATTTTTGTTGCGATTTTGTTGCATTATATCTGTATTGTTAATAAAGTTTAGTTTATTACTAAAAATAGATATGGGAAATCCGTTTTTGAAAATGTATTTGATTTAATACATTTCTTACAAGTAAGTATGTTGATAAAATAATCATGTGCTTGTATCATCATCAATGTTGAATACTTGAGATAGCATTTGCGTTTATGTTGATACTGAATGTATGACATTTAGAATTTATTTGTGTTATAACACGTTTGTTATAAATGATAACTAAGTATCGAAAAGACTATATACATTATATACAGTGACATTATTTTTTTTAATTTTTTTTATGTAAAGATAAAAGATATGATTAAAGTTTTCGATTAAATCTTTGAAGCCTTGCTTTCTCTGTCTTGGTCTGGTGGAGATGGTGGTGTTCTTCCTTTTAGAGTTTCTTGTTTTCTATTTGGAGTAGTAAATCTTTAAATGTCCAATTGTTTCTGACTTGTTTTTTCCTTTGGTTGTTTACCTGTATTGTTGGTTTTTAAGACTACCCTATGTGAAAGGCTTTACTTTTTTCTGGTATGTTTTTCTTTTTTCTCTCTTTTTTCTTCTCTGGGGTTAGATCCCTTTAGTCATTTGTGATAACTGTTATGTTCTGTTCCAAAAGAGCAGTTGATTGATTAGAAAGGTCTGTACATTCATCTGTTTTGTCATCTTCTTGATTGTGTTGATGTGCGATATCTTCTATGTGTTCATTTTGTTCTGTTTTTTTCATTGTGGTGACATGTTCAGCTATTTGGTTTTCCTTCTCTTGTTAGTCTTTTGTCTCTTTTTGATTCATGTTTTCAAAAATGTTGGACATTCTATTAATTTGTGACCTGACTTGTTGCAGCCAAAGTTATGACCAATACAGCAAGGGTGATCCGGTTGGGACAAGAACATCCTTATTATATAGAATAAATGATACTTTTGCAAATAGTAAATTTTATAAACAGACTATATAAAATAGCTATAAATAGCCATTTCAATTTAAAACAAGTTAAAATTTAAATTTCAATATATCATATTGCTATTCCTAGGATAAAGTTTGGTTTTTCATATGTGTTTTGGATGTTTTGGGGTAAATTTGGACACTATGATCTATATTTACCAACATAATTGTACAATTATTAGTTACACATTGTATCAACGCTTATATTTATAATCTAGCAAATTGTACTAGTCAATATTTTCAAACTATCACAAAGAAAGCTTACTTATATGCATCTGTAAAATATATATGGAAAATGGATAACTTCAAATTATTTCCCAGGTTATTTTTTTTATGATATTAGTGGATCCTTTTTAAAACGGTATTTAGAACATAGTGCAGTGGACTCCATTTCATGCGACTTTTATTTTTACAGTTAACAATATTTTTGTGGCAAACCCAGGATTTTTTTTTACATAGAGGCTCTAAAGAGCCGGTGTCGCTCATCTTAGTATAAATGCATATTAAACAAAGGACACTCTCAAACATTGTACACGAGAATAGACTTCATGACAAATATCTCTATTTTGTTAATCTTTTATTACTAATCTCTTTAATAAGTCTGCTCAAAACACAAAAGAGCGTAAACTAGACATCATTGAGATGGGAGCCATCTTATTGGGTCCCACTGTGAATAACGTGTGATAAAACCATTGTATCTTTACCATGGGACATAGGGTTGGCAACTGAAATCCAAGTTTTTGACCTTGACCTTTGACCTAAAAAAGAGACCGAAAATGTTGTTGAAGGGCGAACTCAAAATTTGCCACAAAGAATTTTTGATTCTTATTATCCTTAAACCAACTATCAAAATAATCATGCAAGAATTAACAAGCTATGCTATCGATTGGTAGATACTTTATTTGCAGGCGCTGATGAAAATTCGCGAAAAAAGCAATATCCACAATTGGAAAGTTAATATGACCTTAATTGTCGTCAAGTTTTATTTTCAGCGACCGTTATTGTAATTTGCATCTAAATTGAAATATAGAGCGGACTTAATTTTATCTTAGTTATCTTTTATCGCAAGTACGAAGTAGAAGAAATACACTTTTAAACTGGTATGTGCTTTTCTGCATCCAATGTTCGAAATATCATTGCTGCTTCTCATGTTGGAAATAGCATTGATAATAAAAAGTTAATCACAAAAATACTGAATTCCGAGGAAAATTTAAAAAGGAAAGTCCCTATTCAAATGGCTTAATCAAAAGGACAAACACATCAAACGAATGGACAACAAATGTCATATTCCTGACTTAGGTACAAGCATTTTCTAATGTAGAAAATAGTGGATTGAACCTAGTTTTTTTAGCACTAAACCTCTCACTTGTATGACAGTCGCATCAAATTCCATTATTTTTACAACGATGGTTGAATAAAACAAACAGATATAAAAGGTAAAAATGTCAAAATAGGGGCACAGTAGTCAAGATCTTGTCACGATCTTCATCAGAACAAAAACAAATAAATATTAAACAAAGAAGCACAAAAAGCATTCATCGCATTTAACAGCCACGTTCATTAGTTTCTTATTTTTGTATTTTATTTAAGAGTGTCAAATCAACCCATAACGGATCGAGAGATTTTAAGCACTTTGACCGAATCGTAATTTAAACATCAACTGTGACGTAGAATCGCATGTTTGACGTCAGAATATAAACGTCACTCAGGTAGAGATATGAAATAATTCAATCTTATGGGACAATCACCAACCGGAAATGAAAATGGACGACCATAAATGATCAGTGAGTGATCAAAAGAGACTCTCAAGTGATTGACAGTGATTGATTTCATATAGAACCAGCTATTTTCAAGAATAGGCTGCGTTCAATACTTTCTTCACAGTCTCAGTTATTATATCCACGATTTGGTGAGTTATCAATTTTATTAACTAGACTTGACATTCTGACCATATAAATTTCAGGGCAATGCTTGTTTATGACTTGTACGAAAAAAGTAAATTATAAAAAAAACAAGCTTAGACCGTGCGGAACCCCATGTTACTATCATGTGACACAATAAGTTCCGTTTAACTGTACTAAAAAGAAAAGAAATGGGGTTTTCAATGCAAATATCATAATACATATTATTTAAAGGTATTTCACCACATATGTAAACCGTTTTGACGAGAGTTTCGTGATAGTGGTTTGTCCACACGTATGCGTTTTTGAAACCGTGACGGCATTTCTAGATAAAACTCTTAAATGGTTGGAAAGGGAGAAAACAATGCAATTAATAAAGAAGGGAAAAAAAGCAATAAAATCAACTTTATGAGATAATTAAAAAGAAGAAACGGAATATGAATAGCTCTTTTTGAACTATTATTATTTTAGCAAACACATCTCAAACGAATAAATACACTAATTGATTATATGCTATATTATTTCAAAATACAAGATTCCAATCAACGATTTATTAACAATAGATGACAGTGTTAGGTTTGCGTCTTCTTTATTCTATACAAAACTTGGACAGTTTTAAACAAAAGACGACAAGGTAACATTTAAATAGTTGTTTGACGTCAGAATATAAACGTTACACAGGTAGAGATATCAAATAATTCAATCTTATGGGACAATCACCCACCGGAAATGAAAAAAGAACGACCAGAAATGATCAGTGAGTGATCAAAAGAGACTCTCAAGTGATCAAAAGAGACTCTCAAGTGATTGACAGTGAATGATTTCATATAGAACCAGCTATTTTCAAGAATAGGCTGCGTTCAATACTTTCTTCACAGTCTCAGTTATTATATCCACGATTTGGTGAGTTATCAATTTTATTAACTAGACTTGACATTCTGACCATATAATTTTCAGGGCAATGCTTGTTTATCGACTTGTACGAAAAATAGTGAATGATAAAAAAAAAAACGAGCTAAGAACGTGCGGAACCCCATGTTACTATCATGTGACACAATAAGTTCCGTTTAACTGTACTAAAAAGAAAAGAAATGGGGTTTTCAATGCAAATATCATAATACATATTATTTAAAGGTATTTCACCACATATGTTAACCGTTTTGACGAGAGTTTCGTGATAGTGGTTTGTCCACACGTATGCGTTTTTGAAACCGTGACGGCATTTCTAGATAAAACTCTTAAATGGTTGGAAAGGGAGAAAACAATGCAATTAATAAAGAAGGGAAAAAAAGCAATAAAATCAACTTTATGAGATAATTAAAAAGAAGAAACGGAATATGAATAGCTCTTTTTGAACTATTATTATTTTAGCAAACACATCTCAAACGAATAAATACACTAATTGATTATATGCTATATTATTTCAAAATACAAGATTCCAATCAACGATTTATTAACAATAGATGACAGTGTTAGGTTTGCGTCTTCTTTATTCTATACAAAACTTGGACAGTTTTAAACAAAAGACGACAAGGTAACATTTAAATAGTTGTTTGACGTCAGAATATAAACGTTACACAGGTAGAGATATCAAATAATTCAATCTTATGGGACAATCACCCACCGGAAATGAATAAAAACCGACCAGAAATGATCAGTGAGTGATCAAAAGAGACTCTCAAGTGATCAAAAGAGACTCTCAAGTGATCAAAAGAGACTCTCAAGTGATTGACAGTGAATGATTTCATATAGAACCAGCTATTTTCAAGAATAGGCTGCGTTCAATACTTTCTTCACAGTCTCAGTTATTATATCCACGATTTGGTGAGTTATCAATTTTATTAACTAGACTTGACATTCTGACCATATAATTTTCAGGGCAATGCTTGTTTATCGACTTGTACGAAAAATAGTGAATGATAAAAAAAAAAACGAGCTAAGAACGTGCGGAACCCCATGTTACTATCATGTGACACAATAAGTTCCGTTTAACTGTACTAAAAAGAAAAGAAATGGGGTTTTCAATGCAAATATCATAATACATATTATTTAAAGGTATTTCACCACATATGTTAACCGTTTTGACGAGAGTTTCGTGATAGTGGTTTGTCCACACGTATGCGTTTTTGAAACCGTGACGGCATTTCTAGATAAAACTCTTAAATGGTTGGAAAGGGAGAAAACAATGCAATTAATAAAGAAGGGAAAAAAAGCAATAAAATCAACTTTATGAGATAATTAAAAAGAAGAAACGGAATATGAATAGCTCTTTTTGAACTATTATTATTTTAGCAAACACATCTCAAACGAATAAATACACTAATTGATTATATGCTATATTATTTCAAAATACAAGATTCCAATCAACGATTTATTAACAATAGATGACAGTGTTAGGTTTGCGTCTTCTTTATTCTATACAAAACTTGGACAGTTTTAAACAAAAGACGACAAGGTAACATTTAAATAGTTGTTTGACGTCAGAATATAAACGTTACACAGGTAGAGATATCAAATAATTCAATCTTATGGGACAATCACCCACCGGAAATGAAAAAAAACCGACCAGAAATGATCAGTGAGTGATCAAAAGAGACTCTCAAGTGATTGACAGTGATTGATTTCATATAGAACCAGCTATTTTCAAGAATAGGCTGCGTTCAATACTTTCTTCACAGTCTCAGTTATTATATCCACGATTTGGTGAGTTATCAATTTTATTAACTAGACTTGACATTCTGACCATATAATTTTCAGGGCAATGCTTGTTTATCGACTTGTACGAAAAATAGTGAATGATAAAAAAAAAACGAGCTAAGAACGTGCGGAACCCCATGTTACTATCATGTGACACAATAAGTTCCGTTTAACTGTACTAAAAAGAAAAGAAATGGGGTTTTCAATGCAAATATCATAATACATATTATTTAAAGGTATTTCACCACATATGTAAACCGTTTTGACGAGAGTTTCGTGATAGTGGTTTGTCCACACGTATGCGTTTTTGAAACCGTGACGGCATTTCTAGATAAAACTCTTAAATGGTTGGAAAGGGAGAAAACAATGCAATTAATAAAGAAGGGAAAAAAAGCAATAAAATCAACTTTATGAGATAATTAAAAAGAAGAAACGGAATATGAATAGCTCTTTTTGAACTATTATTATTTTAGCAAACACATCTCAAACGAATAAATACACTAATTGATTATATGCTATATTATTTCAAAATACAAGATTCCAATCAACGATTTATTAACAATAGATGACAGTGTTAGGTTTGCGTCTTCTCTATTCTATACAAAACTTGGACAATTTTAAACAAAAGACGACAAGGAAACATTTAAATAGTTGTTTATTTTAAATAAATTTGATTTATTCTAACAAGTTTATTTTTATGCATCATTAGTAGTGTTTGTCAACCAGTATGAGCCCCAAAACTGGGACATCGGGACACCAACTCCATATTTGGACCTGAAATCGGGACGCGAGCGCTATATTTGGACCTGCGCGCGTACGCTCACGCTATATTTGGGCATACACGCGGACATTAGAGTTGGACTTGACATCGGGATGCATACCTAAGAATATGACTCGCACGAACCCGTATTTTGGCGCGGACGCTGACGCTGTAGTAGGGCTTTAACCCTAAGTGTCTATACTTCTATTTCCCAGTCACCCCTTGGTAATTAACATATCAAATATAAGAAAACGCATCAAATATAAGAGAAATACGACACAACAGAAACACAACATTAAAATGTAACAGAAACGAACTATAATATAACAATGGCAATTTTTCTGACTTGGTACAGGGCATTTTAAGGAAAAAAATGGTGGGTTGAACCTGGTTTGGTGGCATGCCCAACCTCCCACTTAAATGGCCATGTTAGTTATAACTTTAAAATGACGATATGACA
The DNA here is from genome assembly GCA_019925275.1 of Mytilus edulis. Classification (NCBI taxonomy): domain Eukaryota; kingdom Metazoa; phylum Mollusca; class Bivalvia; order Mytilida; family Mytilidae; genus Mytilus; species Mytilus edulis. Next base: position 116,593,565 of record CM034350.1, on the reverse strand, counting down.
AGACAGGACTACGATACAAATATATAGGAGAAAAAATAAGACAGAGAAACAAACGAATAAAAGCAAACAAAAGGTACCAGATTAAAAATCTAATACGCCAGACCCGCGCCACGTTCACACATGACTAACCAGCGACGCTCAGATGAAAAAAGTTTGAAAGCGAAAACGAGCACAAAGTTGAAGACTACCGAGGACTAAAAGTTCCAAAAAGTTGTGACCAATACAGCCAGTGTAATCCGCCTGGGACTAGAACATCCTTATTATACAGAATAATTCATAATTTTGCAAACATTAAATTTCATAAACTGACTATATAAAATAGCTAGAAATAGCCATTGCATTTCAAAACAAGTTAAAATTTAAATGTTAACATATCATATTGCTATTCCTAGGTTAAAGTTTGGTTTTTCATATGTTTTTTTAGGTGTTTTGGGGTAAATTTGGGCACTATGATCTATATTTTCCAACATGATTGTACAATTATTAGTTACACATTGTATCAATGCTTATATTTATAATCTAGCAAAATGTACTAGTCAATATTTTTAAACTATCATATATAAAGCATTCATGCATCTGTAAAATATATATGGAAAATGACATCTTCAAATCATTTCCCAGGTTATTCTTTTCTAATGATATTTATGATGTTAGTGGATCCTTTTTAAAACGGTATTTAGAACATAGTGCAGTGGACTTCATTTCATGCAACTTTTTTTTTTCAGTTAACAATATTTTTGTGGTGGACCCAGGATTTTTTTATAACCAGAGGCTCGAACGAGCTGGTGTCGCTCACTTTGGTATATGTGCATACCAAACAAAGGACACTCTCAAACATTGTACACGAGAATAGACTTTATGACAAATATCTCTATTTTGTTAAACTTTTATTACTATTCTTTTTAATAAGTCTGTTCAAACCGTGAAAGAGGATAAACTAGACATCATTGAGATGGGAGCGATCTCTCTGTGTCCCACTGTGAATTACGTTTGGTAAAAAAATTGTATCTTTTACCATGGGACATAGGGTTGTCAACTGAAACCCAAGTTTTTGACCTTGACCTTTGACCTAGAAAATTGTACATACGTTATGACACATCCTCTGTTGTTGTACACGTCAAGTACACACTTTGAAATCATAGCGGTTCTCAAGATATAGATGGGACACGATCTTTACCATAGGACACGAACTTGTCAACCAAAATCAAACATTTTGATCTTGACCTATGACCCTGGAACTTGTACTTACATATTGACAGACCCTCTTGTTTTGGTTAATAGACATGTATACATTATGAATTCATCACGGTTCTCTAGATATAAAGGGGGCACAATTTGTTTCGAACAAACGGACTGACGGACAGACTGATCTCTATAGGGCGACCTGCCATTCGACGAGGCCCTAAAAATCATAATTTTAAAGCAGTCATTCATGAATAGTGACAATCTACTTACTATATCGGCAAACTTTCAATACCTTGCTGATAATGTTTGTGCTTTGAAGTGTTTATTTAACTATCATAATTTAAATCATGTAAGGCAACACGGAAAAAAATGTTTCTCTCTTTAACAAAAAAATAATGAAAAAATCATAGTTTTTATGAAAATAGGCAAGAGAAAAAAAAAGATAAAATTTGTCATTTATGGATAATAACTCCTATAAGAATTTGTCTAACAGTTATGACGTATATGGACAATTAGTAGAACTAATTTTTTTAACATATTTGCTCTCTTTAGATTTTTTCTATTTATAATGGTACCCCCTATGTTCTATGTTTAGCCATGTCATCCATGTTTGTTGGTAGGCGGGGTCATCCGCCACATGTGTTAAACTAAATACCCCAGTGATGGTTTTCACCAAATTTGGTTACATTTGTCTCAGTAGTCTCAGAAGAGAAGATTTTTGTAAAAGATTAAATAAATTTACGAAAAACTGATAAAAATTGACTATAAAGGCCATTAACTCCCTAAGTGGTCAATTGCACATTTTAGTCTTGATGACTTATTTGTAGATCTTACTTTAATCCATTAATAAATAAACAGCTGCGCTACGAGCGCATGATACGCCCGTCGTCTTGTGAAAAAAAACCATAATAAATGTTTTTGAAATAACACGGATGTTGTACAGGAAGTCATGCTAAGTATATCCTGACTCATTCCTTATTCCTACTCAATACCTCAATAAAAATTCAATAACTCAAAAATAAAATAAAGAATCATCTCCAAAAAGTATACAGATCTTCGGATTAAGATAAGTAACAAGTGTGTGAAGTTTAATGTGGTCGATGCCACTGCTGGTGGACGTTTCGTCACCGAGGGTATCACCAGCCCAGTAGTCAACACTTCGGTGCTGACATGAATATCAACAATGTGGTCATTTTTATAAATTTCCTGTTTACAAAACTTTGAATTTTTCGAAAAACTAAGGATTTTCTTATCCCAGGCATAGATTACCTTAGCCGTATTTGGCACACCTTTTTGGAATTTTGGATCCATAATGCTCTTCAACTTTTTACTTGTTTGGCTTTATAAATATTTTGATATGAGCGTCACTGATGAGTCTTATGTAGACGAAACGCGCGTCTGACGTACTAAATTATAATCCTGGTACCTTTGATAACTATTTACACCACTGGGTCGATGCCACTGCTGGTGGACGTTTCATCCCCGAGGGTATCACCAGCCCAGTAGTCAACACTTCGGTGCTGACATGAATATCAACAATGTGGTCATTTTTATAAATTTCCTGTTTACAAAACTTTGAATTTTTCGAAAAACTGAGGATTTTCTTATCCCAGGCATAGATTACCTTAGCCGTATTTGGCACAACTTTTTGGAATTTTGGATCCATAATGCTCTTCAACTTTGTACTTGTTTGGCTTTATAAATATTTTGATATGAGCGTCACTGATGAGTCTTATGTAGACGAAACGCGCGTCTGGCGTACTAAATTATAATCCTGGTACCTTTGATAACCAATTAATGCAATAATGATACATGTATATAGTTTCTGAGATACAGTGTGACATATGAAATCTCCCCCCCCCCCCCCCCCCCCCCCCCCCCCCATTTATATAAAAAAAAAGTATACAGATCTTTAAATTAATATAACGTAGAAGTTTGTAAAGTTTTAAGCAATAATCATAAATCGTCTTTGAGATACGGGACGACATGTGACCTCCCCCCCTAATTTTTTTTTACAAAAAACTCAATAACTATAAAACAAAGTTTTGAATCATCCCCAAAAAGTATACAGATCTTTAGATTACTGTAACTAAGAAGTGTGTAAAGGTTTAAGCAATAATCAATGATTTTTTTTGAGATACGGATGAGAAAAAAAAACACCATCCCTGTGTAACTCAAATAGCATTCATCTTAATTTCACCATACGAAACAACTATGTTGAGTTTCATGAAATTTGGATAAGTCGTTGCAAGTTATGGTGCGACATGTTTACGCCGGACAGACAGTCGGATAGACGAGCAATCGGACGGACAGACGGACACCGGACATGTGTATACCATAATACGTCCAGTCAAAATTTTAATTAGCGTATAAAAAAACACACAGACACTTAGTTCACCCCATTTTTATTTCCATTGACAATAACTTTTTTTTTAAATTCATACATAATTAACAATGAAATGAATATTTAATCAGCTTCACACACTATATATATGAAGTATCAATCCAAATTGTCTATGCTTACATTCGATTGTTGACATCACGAATATATAATGAACATAACTGTAATGTATAAGATGAGACAAACAATAATATATACAAATGAACGATACTTGATTATAACATGTAAATGATAGTACACCATTATCAAACAGTTAACTTATGAATGCATTGGTTTCATGTCTTGGAAAGTACTTAATTTGAGCCGTTTTTGTTGTTTCTAAACGTAAATACACCGACACATAACATTTTAAGCTATAGGAAATTGTATAATCACTCTATTAAAAAACACAGACGCAATCGAAACATCTGTGTCTATATATCTTAGAATGTATGCATTTCCTCCGACATTTGCTTTGGCATGTGTAAAAAAATGGCTTTATTCAGTATTTTGGATTAAAAGCATTAGAAGGCTTAATGTAATTTTTGAAGGAAAATGCCGAATAGATAATACCTTTTTATCTCAAATACTAACACACCGTGTATATCCTTGTATATTACACTAAAGCTTTTATATCACGTCTTTTCAGAAAGGAAGTCTGTTTGTTTATATTTTTATCATATGTTTAGTAGTAAATACAGTAGCTTTGAATATTTGATAAATAGCCTGCTGTTTAATCCATATCGCGCAACTTTGATGTGCACCCTTTATCGCATACCCTTTATCACACCCCTACTCTTTATCGCATACCCTTTATCACACCTTTACTCTTTATCACACCCCTACTCTTTTTTTTTCTTTCTTTTTTTTTACATGAAGTCAGTTTTTATTTTTGTAAGCTTAAAAAATATTTTTCCTCAAAATAGGTACGGTCATTCGGGCGTGACGCAATTTATTGAATGACGTCATTGTTTGGTATGTACATGTGACGTCACGAACGTCAAGTTGGCACACTAAATGCAACTATAAAAAATACAAAACACAAAAAAATCATTAATAAACAAAATAATTTTAAAACAACAGCACGCAAATTTTAAGGTAAACCAGGTGCTTTGGATAAGTAATTGAGCAGTTCTTTTAAGGCTTTTAAAACAAGACAAAATAAGAACTGAAGGTAACCCAGTGAACAGTTTCTATAATATAACTCTCCTGTTGTAATATATATGATAAAGCGTATAAAATATGGCAAAATCCGTATCACATGCCGTATCATCCCTCGGGCCTAAAGGCCCTTGGGCTGATATTGGTGTCTCAGGATGATACGACATATTTTGCCATGTATTATTCTCTATTTATCATATTTACATGAAAAAAGTGGTAACACTCGAAAAAAACCACGATCAAATCACTCGAAAAACCACGATCCTAGCCGGACACTATATCTACCGTAAACATGGTAAACCATCCATATTTTATAAAGTGCACAATTGATGAAGCATTCTATGAAAGGTTAATGGAGATTTTGCCATTGGAAAGAACAAATGATCACCAGCCCAGTAGTCAGCACTTCTGTGTTGACTTGAGTTATCATTGATATTGTCATAATTATAAATTAACAGTTTACCAAATTTTGAATATTTTGAAATACTTATTAAGGATTTACTACCTCAGGAATAGATTACCTTAGCTGTAATTGGCAAACTTTTAGGAATTTTTGGTCCTCAATGATCTTCAACTTCGTACTTATTTGGCCTTTAAAACTTTTTTTTTTAATTCGAGCGTCACTGATTTGCCTTTTGTAGACGAAACGCACGTCTGGCTTAAAAAATAATTTTTAATCCTGGTATATGTGATGAGTTTATTTATTGATTGCGTCGTATAAACCAATCTTAATCTGGCATTTTGACACAATGTATCATAAAAGTTTTCTAAAACAGTTAATATGCTTTAGATATAAAAAAAAAAAAAAAAAAGAAGATGTGGTACATGTATGATTGCCAATGAGACAATTGTCCACTAGAGACCAAAATGACACAGACATTAACAACTTAAGGTCAGTAATATGAATAAATGGAGATGAAGGAGGGGAGTTTCAATTTGGCAGCAACCCAATATGAAAAAGAATTAAAGATATTAAGAGGAAGTTTGAGAAAGTAATCTCTATTCAAAGTTAAATATTTCAAAAACTTAAGAGCCCTAATAAGAGACTGAAAGGGCAACCGTCTTTACCTTCACAATAGTTTGTTTTTTTTTATCCTAGAAATGTTATTAATAAATTGTATAGAAACTATAAAACATCTGCTAACATAACAACTAATCAAAAATCTAACAATTAAAAAACAAAACAAGAAAGCAGTAAATACGACGTGAATCGACAAAAGTTCCCTTTGATTTTTTTTTTTGGAATTGAGGTTTTGGTTAGAGCTTGTCATATTATTATTATTATTATGATTATTACAAGGCATTTTTAAAGCGCATTATTTATCACTATATTTACTCTCTCTACATGTTAAAACAAATATACACGTCAAGTTCGCACAAACACGAAACTACAAAGTTAAAAATACACCAAAATATGTTTAAAAACATACAACATCAAAAGCCAAAGATTTTGAAAAAGCCGTAATTTTTAAAAAGCCGAAGATTTTGAAAAGCCGAAGATTTTGAAAAGCCGTAGATTTTGAAAAGCCGAAGATTTTGAAAAGCCGTAGATTTTGAAAAGCCGAAGATTTTGAAATGCCCAAGATTTTGAAAAACCGAAGATTGTAGATTTTATAATAATCGGTGGGATTGTAAAAGCCGAAGATTTTATAATTGATAATAATCGGCGGGATTGTAAAAGCTGAAGATTTATTTGTATCCATGTATTTTTAAAGAATTAATAATAATCGGTGGGATTGTAAAAGACGAAGATTTATTTGTATCCATGTATTTTTAAAGGAAAAATAATAATAATCGGGCGGTTAACTGTGGCTTTCCATAGTTCATGGTCTTATGTTTATGAAATTGTATATCGCCAATCCTGTTTTATTCACTAGGTAAATTTCACCCCATTTTCTTCACAAGGTAAATTTCACCCAATTTTCTTCCTTGTTACTAGATCTTATTTAATTTGTTCACATAAGAACTTTCTATGAACTACAGTATAATAAAAAGGCTGCAGTTGTCATGATTTTATGCTTAGTCAGATGGCACTTTAAGGTTAACTTTCTTTATTTAGCATTTAGAATATCTCAAAATTTAATTTAAATGACCTTAAAGGAATCAAAGGGAACTATCTTATGTAATTAATTAAAGAAAGACAACTTACGTGCCTAGTACATGTAACAATGGGAATGAAAGGATATATATATTAGGTTTACATAACTGAGACATATATATTTACCTAAAGACAGAAAGTCAAAAGAAATATAATGCTTCACTTAACATTTCAAGTATACAGTATATTTATAAATTAGTAATTTTTCACATTGGTGATGATCACATGTGCTCTTGAGTGTTAAACGATATCGGCAAAATTGATTGAAGAAAAATCTTCGTCTTGCTAATTTTATATAGTGGTAGTATCATTTCTACTAAGGAATTACTGGCATCTAATAAATTTATTATTTTCAGATAAATTATTTCAAAATTCGAGAACAAGGAAGTGACTAAAGGTGGGAGTCCTGTTGGTACAGAGAAAGCAGATGCGTCTATAAATTTGTTGAAGTGTTCTCCTCTGATTGTTTATTCACATAGTCCAGCAAGATGCCATCTCTTTCTCAAGAAGAAGAAAACTATGTTAGAATGAGTTTGTTACTATCAGGTGTTTGCCCACGTGCAGCACGAGCCTTATTTGATAACGAATTTGCGCCATCATGTTTAGGTGCAACAATTAAGAAAGAAACTAACAAATTATTGGATTTGAAAAAGAAACATGTAATCAACTTTTCACAGTGGCAACTCCTATTCCCAAGACCTCCTGGTAAGTACACACAGAAAAAAATATATAACCTCTTTTCTTTAAGAAGATTCAAAGAAATAAGTGTACAATTTTCTTGTCATAGCTCACTGGTAAGTAATACACAACTTATATCAGAAATAAGGCCATTGAAGCTGTGATATATGATTGCAACATCATATTGGTTGTCAGAGTTTAAGATAAGTTTTTCTTGATCTTCAGTATTTGTATCAGGTTTATTGTCTTGAAATAATTGTCCCACAGCATCACTGATAAAACATTTATTGTTGAAATTTGGATCTGGTTCAGTATATTCTTTTTGTGCCTATTAAGAAAGCATTAAGCTGTATAAATTCACAACAAATCAGTGACTTCATTGAATTATTTCAATTCTAATTGGACCAATACGCTTAAAAAACCTGAAGCGAGGGTGGCTATGCCATGTGAGTGGCAGTTCTATATTAATCCCTGTTAGATAAAACTAAAACCTTCTGATAAATATGTAGCTTGCATGAATTATTTTTTAAATAACCGCTAGAAAAAAATGTATTAAATTCTTTTAATTCTCAAACCCAACATTTGCCATTTTTTATACCCCATTTATGGTCATTATGTTTTCTGGTCTGTGCGTCTGTTCGTCCGTCTGTTTGTTCGTCCGTTCGTTTGTCCGTTTGTTAATTCTAAAAATTTGATTTTTATTACATTAAATACCTCACCTTCATAAATTTAGATAGCAGAATGTAACGAAGCGCTGAATCCCCATCACTAGGAGGAGGAAAAACAACCTGTTGAGCAGCAACTTAAGGCCCTAACGAAAAGAGGTTGTCACAATGAAGAAGCATGGACCGTAAATAATGGTTTATAAAAGGCACTATCAGACCTCCAAAAACCAGTTGACATGATTTCTGACGTAGAGGAGAAATTAGAAATGTTCCCAGAAGAGGTTAAGACTCTTACTTCATGTGCTTTAACTTGATATTTAACTAAAACTTCAGAAGAAGCAGACTTGCAAATCCAGGAGGAAATGGTTTTAGCAGAAATGTTAGAAATTCCTTTTTTAATAGGAATGAACAACCTAGAAGAACCAACAGATCTTAATTTAGCTGAAGAGGCTAGGTAAACAAGCAAAGCTCTCAGTGGACACAAAACCTGAGTATCTGCCGTGGCAGGTAAAGCAGGAATAGTAATTAAACCAGAACCTTTATCAGGTAACTGGTTCTTTGCTAAAAAAGGTGGATCTGTGAGATGAGTAACTGAGGACTTATCAGCCACAAAGCGGAGACAAGACTCAGATATTGACAAGGCATGAATCTCACTCCTTCTACGACCAGTAGCCAAAGCTACCAGAAAACAACATTTATAAGATAAAATTTGAAGGAGGCTGAATGTAAAGGTTCAAAAGGCAGAAACTGAAGAACCTTCAAGACTAAACCTAAGTCCCAAGAAGGAACCAAACGCCTTTGACGAGGTCAATTAAGGCAAAAGTTTTTTTTATCAACAATGACAAAAACTCATTATCACCAAAATCAGAGCCTCCTGAAAGTGATATTGTTCTGGCTATGGCAGATCTATATCCCTATATAGTAGAAGGTAAATAACCCTTTTTTACCCATTTCTTCAAACAGATAAAGGAAAAAATCCGCTAACTGTTGGACAGTAACTGTGAGAGGATGAATCTGTCTCGACAGACAGAAAGTACAGAAAATTGACCATTTGGAGTCATAAACTGCTCCTGTAGATTGTCTGACTGATCCTGAGATACGCTTGGTTGCTCCCCCAGAAAAGCCTCCCTTTCTGAGGGAATTCCTGACAGCAACCAAGCGTGCAGATGGAGGTTCTCTAGACCCTGATGAAGTTTTCTTCCTTTGAATTGAGACAGTAGATCCTCTCTTAGAGGAAGACAAAGAGGCTTCGCACAACACAGAAAAAGTAGTTCTGGGAACCAAGACTGTCTTGGCAAAGCCGGAGCAATAAGAATGGTCTTGCAAAGATCTCTCTGAATTTGTGCAAGATCTTTGGAAGAAGACGAAAAGTAGGGAACATGTAACTCAACATTCCCTTCCAAGATAGGGTCATAGCATCTATTGCCCAAGATTTCTCGTCTGGAATGGGAGAAACGTAAGTCTCTTACTTGTGATTCAGACTGGTGGCAAAAATATCTATATGAGGACGATCCCAATGAAGAATGATCTCTTGAAACACTGATGGATGAATTTCCCATTCTGTGTTCACTGGAACACGCGAACGGGAGAGAGCATCCGCCAGAAGATTTTGACTGCCTTGAACATGTCTCACTGACAGAATTATATCGAGACTGTGACACAGAAGAAGAATTTCCTTGCTCAGATGATACAGAGAAAAGGAATGGGTTCCCCCTTGATTCTGAAGATAAGCCACTACTGTGGAGTTATCCGTGACAACCAGAAGTGACTGACCCTGAATCACAGCCTGAAACTGACGGAGAGAAAGAAAGACAGCTCTCATCTCTAGGAGATTGATGTGTTCCTCCAACTGAGCACCTGACCAAAGGCCTGAAGCTGTCCTGCCCTCCAGATAAGCTCCCCAACCCATCAGACTCGCATCTGTGAACAAAGTTAGGCTGGGGTCTGGATGATCCAACAAAACTCCCTTTCGAAGATGTTTTTCCTGAAGCCACCACTGAAGATGAGGTAACGACCGAGGAAGAATTGGAACAGGTGCCTCTCACAACTGAGAAATTGGGTGCCAAAACTCCGACAGATACCACTGGATTGGACGAATGTGTAAACGTCCTAGTGGAATGACGTCCATGATCGAAATCAAGAAACCCACAAGCTGAAGCAATTAATGAGCTGGGACAGATGAAAACTGAGTTAGAACATTGGCTAACTGACGTACCTTGATTACCTTCTCTTCTGGAGGAAGCAATAGACCCAAATCTGTCCGAAAATGTTCTCCCAGGAAATTGAAGCTCTGACTTGGAATTATCTCTGATTTTTCCCATGAAATAAAAAAACCCAGTCTCAGAAATAAAAGGATAGCCAAATTGATGTGTTCCTCCAAAAGAGATCGGCAATGATTCTTGATAAGAAAATCGTCTACGTAGGAGTGAATGATAACAGCCTGAGTATGAAGATAAGACACCACCGTCTGAAAAATCGTGGTAAAAACTAGGGGTGAAATAGCCAGGCCAAAAGGCATAGCCTTGAAACTGTAAACCTTGTCACCCCAAACCAGTCTCAGGAAATGACGGAACTTGTGAGAAATTGGGAAGTTAAAATAGGCGTCCATCAAATCTAGAGAGGTTGTCCAAATTCCTAAATAAATTGTCGACCTGATAGACCTGTTGGTATCCATTTTGAAATGTGGGACCACCAGATACTGATTGAGAACAGAAAAATCTAGAACCGGTATCATTTTCCCGGTCTTTTTGGGAACCAAGAACAGCCGGGAATAAAACCCTAGATGAAAAGGAGGATTTACCTCCTCCAACACATCCTCACATCCTTCTGAATTAGAATGTTCACTTCGTCTTGTTACAACTGATTCTTTTGAGAATCCTTTGTCACTGACAGATTGATTGGAACAGGAGAAAGAGGAGGCTGTTCCAGAAACTGAAGTTCCAATCCCCTCCGTAAAATCGAAAGTAACTACTTGTCTGAAGTTATCAGAGCCCATTGATCTAGAAAGTGGGACAGCCTGCCCCCCCCCCCCCCCCCCACTTGAAGATGAGGAAGGGGAGAAGTATACTTTTCCTCTTCCAGTGGGGAACGATTCAAAGGAGGGGACAACACATCACTTACCTTGCTTCTTTCCGTTAAAAACTTAAGCTTTCTTCCCACTTGAATAGTTGGGACGAGAAATAAATGATCTCTCCGTAGGCTGTGAAGAAGAAGAGGTAGAAGCCTTGGGTTGATGAGAAGAAGGATTGTTAACCTGAGTAGTTTTGACAAATCTTTTCCCATCAGTGACCTTCACATCCACCTTGACCACAGGAGGGGCCTTATTCACCTCTTCTTGTAACTGCTTTAAGGAAACAGAGAACAACTTGTCCTTAGACAAAGGAGAACTGACAAGTTTCAGCTGGATAATCTCCTGTCTCTTAGCAAGAGTAAAGTTGGCCACAGTACCAAGAAGAAGGAATTGAGACATTCCAAGACTCCTGTCTACCTGAAGCAGCATAGACCTCAAGTCTAAAAATTCCTCCCCTTTGTCCTTTAAAAAAGACCTAGCTGCTGACAAAAAGTGCTCAGCCGTCGCAAGAACAAAAGTCAGACACCTCAGATTATCCTCTGACTTGACATATGAAGCCCGAGAAAGGCTGAGGCCATCCAAAGGTTTCGAACCAAGTAAGCTAGAAAAAGTCCTATCACAAGCAGGAGCCGACATACCTAAGGAAGATCCGTGGATCTCAAAGTCCTTAGATTCACATCTCCCTGGGTAAGAGTCAGGTCCGAAACCAGAAAACTTACTACCACTAGTTTTGCTAGTGTTAGCAAGATTCTCAGCCAGAGAAGAGTTTACAAAAGACAAAGCAGTTGTAAAGTGCCCAGACTCCGGGAAAGAATGATACCCCTTAGAATCTGGCTTGACTAGACCTGAGCAAGCCATGAAATCCGCAGGAGTAGAAGAAACCCTAGGTGGAGACGACATGGGCATATCTGACATATCCCTGCGAATAGAGTAGACCAGACTCCTAAGGCAATCCGAGTTGCCTGAAGAAGGCTCTTTAGGAATGAAAGCATCTCTCTCTGCGTACTACACTGTCAACATCTGAAATACCACCTTGGTCATCCAAAAAGTTACCTTCCTGACTTCTAGCACCAAAGAAACAGAGTCATCTTCCAACAACTGTCTAGGAGGTCTGGGAGGGTCCTCTGCAGGATCCTGAGACAGACCCCTAGACTCCATAAGATCAAGCCTGTTACTAAACTCCAAGAACTTAGTATTAACAGTATCTTGAATATTATGTATGGAGGTGGTAAGACTTCTCATCTCATCCTTAAGAGAGGATTACTCTGAAGAGGGTCTATCACCAAAACCCCAAAACCAGACCAAACTGATTGAGCCGAATACGGATCAAAAGGCTGGGGATAAGGCGGCAAGTTGGGCATACCCATAGGCATGGGAGGGTAGAAAAATTCATGGGCCACCTAGTCCTAGATAAGGGGTCACTCCTGATGCCAGCTGGTAAAGTCTTCTGCTTACTTGTCGTGCAAGACACAGGTGACGTTGGTATCTCTGCAGGCCTAGCTACGGTATGTGATACCCTGCTAGGCCTAGATAACCTCAACTGACTAGCACCAGGAGTGAAAGGCAAAGTCCTGACAGGAACAGGTCCTGAGTCCTGTTCCAAACTAACACCCGAAACACCTGGGATAAACTTCAAACTCCGATCCCAAAAATCATCGGAATGGGTGGCCGAACGCCAAGGGGACAACAAATTACTATTGGAAGTGTGTATTTGACTGTAACTTACCTCTTGCGTAGCCGAAGCTTGAATTTTATCCATAATATTCAGATAAAATGATGATAAATTTATCCAAATATACTTAATATTATCAAAACTATTAATTTAATTTCTATATATAAATAAAAAACTTGTTTGCAAAAAATAAACTTTTTCCTTCTCCTCAACAAAAGCGTGCAGCATGCAATGAAGAACCGAAAAAGGATGAAGGTTTAGGACGCGCAGGTGTCAGGTGGAAGAGGTTGTCACGGGGTCATGGTTCTTTTTCTGGCTAGTTTCCGGTTGAATAATGCAGCGAGTGGACTGATATCTTTTAAATTTATGAACGTGATGTATTTAATGTAGTAAAACCATTTATTTATCGCATCAATATGAGGAATCTTATGATTTGATGCCACTATTGACTTTGAGATAACCGGAACTAGCTTCTTTTCAATATCTTTGAAAATTGACGTGGAAAGACTTTCAATTATTCTCTGAACAATTGGTTTTTATTATTTAAAAAACAATGAAATTATACTTTTCTTCTTTTAAAAACTACACGCGATTTATATTACATATTTATATTGTAATGAACTAGATATTCACATTTACGAATATGAGTAAGAGTTGTGTATATTCAGGAGCCTCTGGCCTTTGTTAGTCTTGTATGATTTTTAATTTTAGTTTTTTGTGTATAATTCGGAGTTTAGTATGACGTCCATTATCACTGTACTAGTATACATATTTTTTAAGGAGCCAGTTGAAGGACACCTACGGGTGCGGGAGTTTCTCGCTACATTGAAGATCCATTGGTGGCCTTCGGCTGTTGTCTGCTCTATGGTCGGGTTGTTGTCGCTTTGACACATTCCCCATTTCCTTTCTCAATTTTATTACTATTACTTCATTCAAGTATCAATTACCACCTAGATAAACAAAATATGTAATATTCATAACTAACATATTTATAAATGCAATGACAAATTTATTTCAAGACTGTTTTTTCTGAGTGATGTCTGAAATGGTGATTTTTAACCCAAGATCATTTTGATGATATTTCTTTTGTAGCAAAAGTACAAGATAAATACACATATTTTGCAAATATGACAGAATACAGAAAAAAAAAAGTTTTTGACCGTTTTGACCAAGCTTGTAATAATCAAATTGACTTTCGTGTTTTTGGCCATTAACGGGGCACTAGCTGTCAAATTCATGGTCACCGACTTGACTCAACTTCTCATATTTTATTTATAACAATGTAAAACATTTATCCGAACTATCAAAAGTCTAAAGTAAACAATTTACAGAGCAAGGGGTCGATAATATGTAGTTTCGTTTCGTGTGTATTTTAGTGTAGACGCCATCTAATTAACTATTAAGTTGACCTCAGATGACCAAATAAGCGATGTAAATATAGATATAAATAGATTAATCCAACTCGTTCAGTTTGATTTTGATAGTTCTGTTTAATTTTAATTTATGGATTAGAAATATATGTTTCTCATCGTGTTTACCTGTATAAGAAAGATGATTTACCGTTGTATCACTATCAATGTGGACATTTTTATCCTTTAAATAACCAGTATACGTACAATGCATGTGTTGTGAATTAGTTATAGTTTCAGTTTAGTATTTTATACTCTTTTATTTGCTTAACGTTTTACCGCCATTTTACGTAACAATAGGCCCGCATTGTCGTCACTTGCCGACGTCTCTTTGTATATCTTAGACTCTAGTAAAGCATACGAAACATTGAAAACGCTTTTGTGTTTACTCGCCTTTATTATCGATACGTCCAAAACATTGATGCCGTGACCAGGATCGCTGTTTTGGACGTATTTTAGCAGCCAAATGGTTAAGGGGTTAAATTGAAGTTCACATGAATATGGATTTAATGAAGTCGAATTATTCACTTGCAAGTGAATAATTCATTATCAAAGTTATTTTGCCTAATTTGAGAAAATTGAACCATTTGACTGCTAAAAGTGAATAATTATTTCACTATTTCACTTTCATTATTGATTGAACAAAAACAAATCATATTTTAAATTTTTAACCGGATTTTTGTGACAAAAATGTCGGTTATTGATTGAGATTGAGATTGGGGATGTACGTTGGTCGGCCGGGCGGCAGCCAAATGTTTTCCGTGCATTTACTCATGAACTTTTCAACCAAAGCTTTTAAAATTTAAATATGTTGTTACTGATGACAAAATGGAGGTCAAGCTCAATAATAACGATTTTGACTTTTACCGTTCAGGAGTTATGGTTCTTAAAAAATTGAAAAATGGTGTTTCCACTCGTGTCCGTGCATTTACTCATGAACTGTTCAAAAAAAGCTTTTAAATTTTAATATGTTGTTACTGGTCAGAAAATGAAAGTCAAGTTCAATAATGACGATTATGACTTTTACCGTTCAGGAGTTATGGTTCTTGAAAAATTGAAAAATGGTGTTTCCAGTCGTGTCCGTACATTAACTCATGAACTGCTCAACAAAACCTTTTAAAATTTTAATATGTTGTTACTGGTGACAAAATGAAGGTCAAGTTCAATAATGACGATTTTGATTTTTCCCGTTCAGGAGTTATGGTTCTTGAAAGATTGAAAATTGGCGTTTCCAGTAGTGTCCATGCATTTACTCATGAACTTTTCAACCAAAGCTTTTGAAATTTTAGGATAATGTTACCGATAACAAAATGGAAGTCAAGTTCAATAATGACGATTTTGACTTTTACCGTCCAGGAGTTATGGTTTTTGAAAGATTAAAAAATGGTGTTTCTATTCGTGTCCGTGTATGTACTCATGAACCGTTCAACCAAAGCTTTTTCAAATTTAAATATATTGTTACTGATGACAAAATTAAGGTCAAGTCAATAATGGCGATTTTCACTTTTTTCTGTTTAGAAGTTATGGTTCTTGAAAGATTGAAAAATTGTGTTTCCAGTCATGTTGTTGCATTTACTCATGAACCATGAGATCAAATTTGATATTGACGATTTTCACTTTCACCGTTCATCAGTTATCGTTCTTGTGATATTGAAAAATGCCAGGACACAAATAAATGTTAAGAAATCCGGTTTGCTGTCGCTCAGACAGCATTTTGTTTATATATCTCGTGCCTAGTACCCCTTTAACGATAATGGCAAAAGGTTACATGTAATATTTTTCAAAGGTACCAGGATTATAATTCAATACGCCAGACAAGCGTTTCGTCTTCATAAGACTTATCTAAGTTATCTCTATACAGTTATAATCATCACAAAATATTATTATCTTCAATGTTATTTAGGTAGCACTCCACAGTTAGGTGTGTAGTTTCGCATTTTGGCCCCTGTGGATTTTTCAAATATGAGAGCTAGTGAGCAATAAAATTCTTTTTTGGATAACTGAGTATTAAAATAGCTTTTGTATTAGGTTTATATGAACATCAAGGTTATGTAATGTGTGTAATATAGGTTGTTTTCTGTATGACAGTCCGTATTTGCATTTCCCTACCATACATTGGTCCGGCAATTATTGTAATGTTTTTTTTCTAACTTTTTATCGCACGAACTTTGTGATTGAATTTTACGAAAAAATTAGGCGAAAGACACCCATTTTTTATTTGATCATTAGAAAGATTAATTGCAACAGTTTCTAAAAAGGTATCACTCAAAGGCATTGAAATTTTAGTTTGATCCAAATTTTGGGGGGGATATGTGACATGTTTCCCCCCCTTTTTTTGCAAGATTTTATGGTAAATAAATGCAGAATGTTGCCATGGATACACATAAAAGGAATTATTTTTCACCCTTTTAACTTTTGAAAATCAAATCTATGGAAAATACTGATTACATACATATGCACATGTACTACACAAACAGTTAGGTTAATGTATTAGAAATCCAGGATTAGGAGATGATAAAACATTTTGTGGCTCATTTTTAATTTTATTTTCTAACTGTGGAGTGCTACCTTATACTACAATGAATATCTACAAAAAACGATTGTTTCATGAAATAATGCGGCGACCTGTTTCTAAATTTCCTTTTAAAATTCTACTTACGGATTTTGATTTTACTCCGGATTTCAAGATGGTGTATTCTTCTGAATTGAAGACAAATTAAGGAACCAAGTATGTCATTATCAATTTCAGAAAGCATAAACACAATTCTTTTCAATTAAGCACCAGTTTTTGTGGGGTTCGTGTTGCTTAGTCTTTAGTTTTCTATATTGTATTTTGTGTAGTTTTGTTTGTCTGTTATGTTTTTAGCTCACCTGGCCCGAAGGGCAAAGTGAGCTTTTCTCATCAATTTGCGTCCGTCGTCCGTCGTCGTTAACTTTTACAAAAATCTTCTCCTCTGAAACTACTGGGCCAAATTAAACCAAACTTTGCCACAATCATCATTGGGGTATCTAGTTTAAAAAATGTGTACGGTGACCCGGCCAACCAACCAAGATGGCCCCATGGCTAAAAATAGAGCATAGGGGTAAAATGTAGATTTTGGCTTATATCTCTGAAACTAAAGCATTTAGACCAAATCTGACATAGGGGGTAAAATTGTTAATCAGGTCAAGATCTATCTGCTCTGAAATTTTCAGATGAATCGGAGAACCCGTTGTTGGGTCCCTGCCCCTAAATTGGCAATTTTAAGGAAATTATGCCGTTTTCGGTTATTAGCTTGAATATTATTATAGATAGAGGTAATGTGTAGACAGCAATAATGTTCAGCAAAGTAAGATCTACAAATAGGTCAACATGATCAAAATGGTCAATTGATCCCTTAAGGAGTAATTGCTCTTTATAGTCAATTTTTTACAATTTTTCGTAAATTTTTGTAATCTTTTACAAAAATCTTCTCCTCTGAAACTACTAATTTAAGGCAAAATGTAACCAAACTTGTCCACAATCATCATAAGAGTATCTAGTTTAAAAAATGTGTCCGATGACCCTGCCCGCGAACCAAGATGGCAGACATGGCTGAAAATAGTACATAGGGTAAAATGCAGTTTTTGGTTTATATCTCTGAAACTGAAGCATTTAGAGCAAATCTGACTGGTGGCAAAAATGTTAATCAGATTTAGATATATCTGCCCTGAAATTTTCAGACAAATCCCACAACCAGTTGTTGGGTTGCTGCCCCTGAGTTAGTAATTTTATGGAAATTTTGCAGTTTTTTGCTATTATCTTAGATATTTTTATAGTATCTAATGATATCTTATACTATAATTATGATTTTAACCTTATTTTACATGATTTCCAAAGCATCAGTAAATACAGGTGAGCGACACTAGCTCTTTAGAGCCTCTAGTTTTTATTCATTGCATTGTCAGTTTATGTTTTATGATATGAGCGTCACTGATGAGTCTAAATGTAGACGAAACGCGCGTCTGGCGTTCTAAATTATAATCCTGGTACCTTTGATAACTATTTACTTATTAGTTTGAATGACCCTATGGTATATTTCGTCTCTCTTCTATCAGCTTCGACAAACTTTTGTTTTGTTCTTATAATTAAAAAAATCGAGTCCGAATCTACACTTGATTTTAAACATGTATATGCACTTACAGTTTTTTTATAAATGTAAAATGTCAAATATTATTGAATAATCATGATTTAATGTGAAACGGTCAAATGTCAAATTTTGCCAATTGATAAAAAAATATGAAATACATGAAGTTTTATCAGTTTCTTATTCTATCTCAGGAATAGATTATCTTAGCTGTATTTGTGAAAACTTTCTGAATTTTGGATCCTCAATGCTCGTCAATTTCGTTTTTTTTTACCTTTGTAACTTTTTTTTTCGAACGTCATTGATGAAGCTTTTGTAGACGAAAAGCGCGCCTGGCAAAACAAATGTTCCCCTGTATATATGATGAGATTTTTTACAACCATTGGGGTAATGCTTTAGCTCCCCAAGATTGACCCCTACGTTGTCACCAGCCTAGTAATCATCACATCTCTGTTGACATGCATCATCATTGATATGGTCATACTTATACGTTAACTCTTTATGAAACTTTTAATCTTCAGGAATACTAGGGATTTTCTACCCAAGGAATAGATTACTACATCTTCAATGTATACCTCAGATGTATATGTCAAGACCATTCGGAATTTTCAGTCTTCAATGCTCTTCAATTTCATACTGTATTTGGCATTTTTAACTGATTTTATTCCAGCGTCAGTGGTAAGTCTTTTGTTCACGAAACACACGTTGAATGAACAAACATCCGAACTTTAAATTTTTTAGAAATTCTCAGGATTTTCTTCCCCAGGAATAGATTATCTTTGCTGTATTCGTCAAAATCCTCACTGCCCTTCAATTTCATCCTTCCTGTATGAGGGGAGGGGGGCAAGGGGGTCCCAATTACAGCAAAACAGTGAATTGATTTGGCTTAAAACAGATAACAAGGAATTGAAAAGGGATAATAACAGATACCAGTAAATGAAATATTAAAATAAGTCCGGTCCATGGCCAATTCAGTAGATGACTCGTAGATCTTATTATATTACTGGTGGTATGGATCTAGAAAATTGTAATTTGTGTAAAGAAGACGTTTCGGCCATTGAGGCAGTTCGGCCTTGGTTGATTTTTTTCCGTAACTTGTACAATAAGTTATAGTATGGATGTTGAATTTTTCTGAAGAAAATTACTAGTTTTTGTTATAGGAATATTTTTAATAATGGGCATGTGATGGATCCATTTTTTATGGTTTAGTTTTTTTATTTAACTTTTCAAGAAAATGCAGTCAGTGACACTTTATATCAATTTGATTTTTAGAACATTTTTTTCTGATTAATTTATAGTATAGTTTGTAATAAAAAAAAAAACACATTGATGCACACTATAGAATTTTTATGCAATCACCACATAATAAACCTTCCTTATAAAATACAAAAATACCCAGATGGAGACAGGAAATGTAATTGAAACAGGCATGCGAGTTACGGTTATTCTGATAACATAATAGAAATTGGCTCAAGTGACAATTCTGATAGTATATAGAAATTCTAAATTATAGAATATGGAGAATTTGGGTACAGCATTGGGTTAGCTGTAGGATTTTTAAAAGGATATTTGACGAGAAATTAAATTGAAGACACATTTTTATTTGCAGCAATGGTTTCTGAGTTTCAACTTTTGCTATGTGAAGCAGTTAAAAAGCTTTAAAAAAAAATGGTGGTCAGGGTACTTTTTCATGTAAATGCACTTATAACATAAATGCTAAAAGTAAAAGATGGGAAACTCCCAAAACCATAATTCAAACCCATACCACTTAGTCAGTTATAAAAGGCCAATGTAAAACAAAGTTATAAGTGAATTTTAGTCGAATTTTGTACAAATTATAACTTGTACAAAAATCATCGGTGGTCAAAGTCAAAATACAAATTATAACTTGTACAAAGAATGTGTACAAAGTCAAAACACAAATTATAAGTTGTACACATTTTTTGTATAAATGATAATTTGTACAAAATGATACATGCATGTACACAGACAATGGAATTTATTACAAAGGATAATAATAATATATACTGGAATGGTCCTGGGTCGAACTGATTTTAATATGTTTATGTGAAGTATGTTACTGAAATCCTTCTGCAAACATAGGATCACCATATTACCAGTAGAAAGACCCAATATATATACATTGTAATAAGATGTGGTATGTGTGCCAATGAAACAACTCTCCATACAAGTCACAATGTTCAAGTATCTTCAATTTCTACTGAAGATTGGCTGTCAAAATGCTAACAATCCAATTTTTAATAAAAGTTAACAGCAAATACATTCTCACAATAACAGATAACAAAATAAATAAAAGTCCTATAACAGCTAACAAAGAATAAGACAATAACAGCTAACAGTAAATATATTTTCAGAATAACAGATAATAAAGAATTAAATTGCCCCATAACAGCATAACAGTTAAACCCCTAAAGTATACTAGGACACACCTGCGACATCGCGGGCATTTAGAGCCTGGTTGAATCCTCAATCCTCAATCTTATGGCTTTATGGCACAACTGCTCTCATTGTTGCATATTGAACCCTATTGGATCCTCCTTCATGTAATTTCCTCCATGTACTTAAATTTGTTTTTATACGACCGCGGTCGTATATTGCTATCACGTTGTCGTCGTCGTCGTAAGATACTTGGTTTCCGGATAATAACTTTAGTATAAGTGAATAGATATCTATGAAATTTAAACACAAGGTGTATAATGGGGGTTGTGGTCCTAACAGTTTAGGAATTAGGGGTCAACATGGGGCCCAAATAAGCATTTTTCTAGTTTTAAGACAATATTTCATGGAACGGTGTATGGATCTCTCTGAAACTATTCCACAAGGTTCCATACCAGAAAGGGATGGTAATGATTGGCTTTCGGGGGTTATGGCTCAAACCGTTTAAAATTACGGGCAAAAAGGGGGGGGGGAAACAAGAATGTCCTGGTTAATGGACAAAGAATTGGGGTTTTTTTGGAAAAGGGGGGAGTAAAAGAAATAATGGGGGGAGGGTTATAAAAGATATACTGGGGGACACTTTTTTCTTTAGATTTCAAAAATTAAATAGAAAATTTCTTCAAATATTTTTTTTCTCCAAAATACAATGAAATAAAGGGTTGGGTGGGGGTTAAAAAAATTGGGGGTATTTTTTTTTGGGGGGGGGTGGGGAGGGCGGGTATCCTCAAGAGCTTGGTATATTGCACAAAATCAAAAAAGGGGGGGTAAAAAAATTTTGGGGGGGGGGGTCAATTCGCAACAGCATGGTGTATTGTAAAATAGCAAAAAATTGAATTTAATTTCAAATCATATAACCAATTTTAAGTTCTTTCACTACAGTTATTCTGTGTCAAATGTTTAATTACAATCAAAATTCAGACCTGTTCAACTGTTCAGGGTTGGACCTCTGCGGTCGTATCCAGCTGCGCTCGGCGAAGCAATTTATTGCTATTACGATTGAGGTAGCGGATGTTCTGGTAAGTCAAAACGTCCTGTTTTTGCAATAAAGTCCGAAACAATTTTTAACTTCCGTTTATATTCTTCTGTGCTTTCTTGGTTTAATCTTGCTAGAGGGTGCCTGTGTTTATGTTGCGTATTCCTATTTCCTTTGTTATTTGGTGGTACATAACTTCTCTGTAATATTCGTAGTTGGAGCACTCTGTGAGGTAATGTTGTGGTGTTTCTCTACTTCCACAGCTGCACAATTCGATGGTGTTTTGTCTAGTGCGTTGTTTGTAGTAGTTTAGGGTGGTATATCCTGTTCTTAGCTGTATGAAGATACTGAAAATTTTGCATGTTGGAAAGTCAAAAATTGGAATGTTTTTAATGTAGGGTGTTTTAGTCAAAAGGTCTCTTTCGATGTTATTTATTTCCAATCGTATTTGCAACTTCAGCATGACACTTTTGTGTGCACCTTGTTTAACATCTTGACGGGTAATGCTGTTGTTATTTGGCGAAAGCTGTGTTGCTTCTTCTGCTGCTTGCTTTGCCAATAGATCCTCTTTATCGTTTCCTTATATATTTGCATGTCCAGGAGTTCATATGATGCAAATTTCCAACCCTTTGGATCTTAGGTCCTCGATTTGTTCTCTGATATCTTGGATAACATCAATATATGATTTTGTTGCCCACTTTAGTGGTTTGAGTCCTACTGCACTTTGATTGTCTGAAAAGATAGGACAATTTTTTTAGCCCACCCCCTTTTTCTCAAAATCCGGTTTTTTTTTCTATTAATTTCAAATATTTTCGCGTTTTTCTGTATACTATGGACATACATATACTATAATCTCTATATTATATATCAGTGACCGCCGTTGATAGGTAAACTTGGAATTGATAGCAAATAGCAAATACACTTTATTTATAGTAAAATAAAATTGAGAAAGGAAATGGGGAACGTGTCAAAGCGACAACAAATTTTATTACAAAGGAGCAAAGACTGGCGTCCAGAATATGAACCAGCACACAGTAAATTGAATTGTGTAAAAATGAAAAAACTGTTCGGCTAAAGACGTCAAACGCTTTTTGTCATAAATTACCCGACAAATTTAACAAAAGATAGGGTATATCAAGGTAGCGACTGACGTCTGACTAAATAGATGAATGGGGCTGAATATTAAGTATATGTATGTTCAAAGTATACAGAAAAACGTGGAAATAATTGTCCTGTCCCCAAGTACCTATAAAAATAAGGCACTGGCTACGGTAACATGGAAATCTAACAATAATAATAAAATTATTGTTACATTGGAGACCAACTGCCTGAGTGCAGGGTTGGGTTAGGAACCGATTATTTACGATTATGTAACCGTTAAAGACAAAAATATTATTGTTACATTCGAAATTAGTCGGTTCCTTTTCCAACCCTGCATTCCGGCAATTAGTCTCCAATGTAACAATAATTTTATAATAATTGTTACATTTCCATGTAACCGTAGGCCTTATTTGCCTACAAATTATTTGTAATTTTAAACAGTATTAAACGGAAGTCTTGTCGTCTCTAACGTCAAAGCCCTTCCGATGACGGAAACAATATCCGGACGCGATTATTTTCGTTTTTCTTCCAAAATAACCAAAACGGAATAATCATAAGTGAGGATGACAAATGTAACTATGCATGGTACATATAGGACACAAAGGCATGATGATTGATTTATTGCGAAGGAAGAGAAGCGGCACACAAAATGAGGTTGTCTCATTTAATAGTATATAAATAAACTCATCATAGATACCAGGACTAAATTTAGTATATACGCCAGACGCGCGTTTCGTCTACAAAAGACTCATCAGTGACGCTCGAATCGGATAGGACGTCGCAAGAGTTACCCAGGTCCACTTATGCTACACGGATCACTGTAGCGTTTTATTTGTGTTCCACAGAATATCCTTGGGGATACCCCCTTATGTTCAGCAGTTAGACCGTGGTTGAAAGTCTATGTAAACTATTGTCACTTTAGGAATATAATTTGTATTATGTTTTGCTTCCTCCACCAATAAAAACTGGCCGCCACGAAATAGCCCAAAAGCGGTGCTTGAAGTGGCGTTAAAACACCAAAAATCAAAAAATCAATTGTAAAAGATTATGACTGGAGAATTTCAGGAAAGGTATAAATAAAAACATAGAACTAGTGCATAATATGTTTTCCAATGTTTTATAAAGAGATTTCACAAATAGTTCTAGAAATTAAGATATTTAGGAAAAAAAAGGGGAAAATTTTAAATTCCACCACCAGGAAAGCGTCTGCCGCGTGGTTATGTCGGCGTAAATATAATAAAAGGAGGTGGGGTGGTAGAGAGGAATCAATTCTTTGGTGATTCATTCATGTAAAGCTAACGTTTTGTCATTAATAAAATAAAGATTGCTGACGTGTAATATAGTGTTATGTGCTATAATATTGCCGTGTGCTCAACGCTCTAAACATGTAGGCGTTCTTCAAATAGTATTTATAAATAAGTTGGGTGGGAATAATTGACCACAATGGGAGGAGTAAGCAATTAAAATAACTGTTTTAACAGGTTAAGCGATAACTCTCCTCCATCAATCACTAAGTCTTACTTATTTCTAATAATTATTTGTTTGCATAAGACGATAAATTAGAAGTTATAACAATAAGAAATAGCGGTTAACCGATAAAAATAGCAGTTAACCGATATATGAATAGCGACTAATCGATAAAAGTAGCGGTCAACCGACAAAAATAGCGGTTAACCGACATACAAATAGCGGTTAATCGATAAATATAGCGATTAACCGATATATAAATAGCGGTTAAACGATAAAAATTGCTGTTAACCGGTATATAAATTATGGTGTACCATTTGGTTCGAAAGGTTTTTTTTCTTCGGTTAACCGATATTTTTATCGGTTAACCGGTACTGATATGTCGGTTATTCGTTATATATATATATGTCGGTTAACCGCTTATTGTATCGGTTAACCGCTAATTTTGTCGGTTAATCGCTATTTTTATCGGTTAACCGCTATTTTTATTGATTAACCGCTAATTTTACTGCTTAATCAATTCTAATTTATCTTCTATGCACAAAATAACTTACAATTTTAAATGAGTAAGCGATTGCTGGACAAAGTTTATCGCTTAACCTATTAAAACAGTAATGTGGATTGCTTACACCTCCCATATATCTATTTTGGTCAATCACTCCCACCCAAGTTATAGAATTGTTAATTGACATACGCACACAAGTTTCTAATGTTGAACACGTGGCAATTCTATATAGCACATTACTTAATTGTACGTCAGCAATTTTTATTTTATTTTATTTTACACTTTTAATATGACAAAATGTATTTTAAATTCCAAAACTTAGTGGAAAAACATGAAAATGCTCATTTATCAAATAGAGGTACTTGTATATATTCCACTCCTACAATTTTTAATAAATGATAATTCGATTGATGATACAGTGTGTGATGAAGAAGAGAAATGTAATCTTCTAACATGCACATATATTTATCTTATTTCCAAATAAGAAAAGGAAAATCTGCATGATGTCCTCTTTCATATTTCTTCTACAGACATGAAACGATATCTATGATACATTTTCTATATTATTGAATTAAAAAATTGTTGATGCTATTCAAATACTCAATGCTTTAATTCAATATTTTTTAAGAAATCACTTGAAGAATGAAGCTTTCGTTATAATTGTATTATTGCAAATATTATTGAAATTTTAAAAAGGTGGATTCAGCATCCACTTTCCAATTTATGTCCGATATATGTTACAAGTTGCGGTGGTATAAAGTAATGGAGAGAGTTATTTAATAAGAAAGTATAACTTTATTTAATAACGAGAAACAAACGTTTTATGAAAGCTCTTCAAAATTCCACCTAAAATGACAAATTGTGCATCAACTCATAGAAATGTATATAACTGCTTCTTATTTTTTTTAAAGCAGTTTAATTAAAATTTAGCTACTTCAATTTTTTGTGTTTTTGTGTGACTTTTCTAAGTTATTTGATAACGTTGGATATATATTCCCTTATCTGTATTTGGCAAAACTTTTAAGATTGTTTGGTCTCAATGCTCTTCAACTTCGTACTTTATTTGGCCTTTTTAACTTTTTTCATTCGAGCGTCACTGATGAATCTTTTGTCTGTAGACATTTTTCTCAGTAGACATTTTGCTGATGATGTTTGGACCAGTAGCAGATCTAAGTTTTCAGATCTAAACTTTATTTCATATAGCCAGGACAATCCAATTGCTAAGTCATATAACATTTGGTTGTTACATTTGACACTGAAATGGAACATGCACTCATATATATATTGAATTATCAATTGACCCACCAGCTTCTCCCTCTTTCCCTCTGCTCCCACTCTCATTTGTACATGTAGTTCGTGGCAAAATTCTGGCTTTTATAATTTGATGACCTGATAAGCCAAAATATATAAAGTAAAAACATTTGTGATACTATGAATTTAAGTAAAATTGAAAGACCTTTTTTATCCTTTTGACCCATTCTTTTTTAATAGCACATATGCTCATGTATATATTTTAAAGCATTTGGAAAATATTCCTTGTAATATCTTTATTTTTTTAAGGATATACTGCATACTGCTTCAAAAGTGGGGAGCATCAGTACAGGTAACGGGGGAAACGAGTACTGGGAATAGGGTGATCGGGGACTATTTGTACACCAAGGTTCAAGTTAAATTGCAAGATTTTTTTTTCATTTATAATCTTATTTCGTGCATATTTCTACATGAATAATAAAACTGAAAACTTTGGACTTAAACCATCTGCATTAGAATCAAAATAAAGAAAACGGAAGGTCATGATGTAACTTCAAGGCAATCCTTCCTCGGGATATTACTTACTAATGACACAATCAATTAACTTGATCAAATTGATCATTTCCAGCTACATAAATAAAGGTAGAGTTTATTTTCCTCCAAAAATTCATCGTCTTGAAACGGAGAAGTTAAAACAAATACAACAGCCCGGATTAAATGAACTTTAATGTAATTTCACCTGGTAGACCAATCATATCACAGTGTGGTTCAGTAATTGAACTTATCGGCCATGTTATAAGTTGAATGGGTTAGATTGCAGATTTATTTTCTGTAACTCATATAAAGCCTTTTTTCTGCAACTGTGATAAGAGTATTAATTGCCAATCTCAGAAAAGATCCGTCTGAAGTAAATTTAATTGATAAATTTAAAAAACACTTACCGTTATCGTGATGATATTTTTTGCTTTTTAAAAATAATTTTCAAAAATCGCACTTTCTGCGGAAATTTACCCGAAAGAACTTGCTGAAAATAAATCTTTAAACAGACATGATTGTATTTTTCTAGATTTGAATAATTATATTTCAGTTTCGCACGGGAAACTCTTACTTTACTAAAAAAGAGAAGATTTTTTTTTTGTTCTGGATATGCCGGTGTCTGCCGTCGGATTCTAGATTTCAATTAACGTAATTAATGTATACTGAAAATACTGAAAAATGTTGACTCAAATCAGCTGCATTAAAATCTAAGCAAAGAAACCCGGACCGTTTGTTAAAAAATCTGTACGTTTTTTTTGCTCTCGAAAAAACACGGACAATGTTAAATGCTGAATTTGAAGTAAAACAGTGCCCAAAATGGGGGTTGCTAAAAAGCGGAAAAGGAGTACGGAACGGAAACGGAAAACAGAAACAGAGGAATACATGTAAGAATGTAGTCATGTCAGGTTTAGGAATTTGTGTCCACTGTTCGGACTCCTTGGGGTTTTTTTACGATACAGGGTAAAATATTTTTCCCCATATCACCCTCTTTTCATTGCATATAAGACTTTAATATCTTATACCCCAAAGGGTGACTGGGGACTAGAAGTATGGTCACCATTGGCCTTCCTCCGACGGCAGTAAAACCCTCTTCAAAGTGGGGCGTCCGTTTGGCTGTGCTGGATGTACAAAGCAGCCATGTCCGGTCAGAATGGGGACGTTAAATCCGATGCCTCGTGTAAAGAGAACGCCACGCTCTTTGCACGTTAAGAACCCTTGCAACAACTCTTTGAGGGGTCCGTAGGTGAACTTTTGCAAGGCTAAATGTCTGTCCCTATCCAATATACCCTCATTTCCCGTTGTAGTCTAAATTTCTCCGACCTTAATCCCGGACACCTCTATTACAGAACCTACCTATTGTATTTATTGTTAATTTGTTCTCGTCCTGAATGTGCATGAACTATTTGCCACTGGATGTTAAGCAACCAACAATCAATCAATAAATATCTCATAAAAAGTCATTAACCAAATTTAAGCTGATTCTAGATGTCTTTTCTTGCGATTTGAGAGCCAAATATTGCCTATGCTAAATAAGGTAAAAGTCCAAGTGAGCCTATTCCCGCTTTAAAAAAAATTATCTCGAAAAGGAGTTTCATTATATACGGTTTTTACCTATCAAATTTTTAGCTGATTTGTCTATAAACTAATGCTCTTCGGGTTTATAGTACTAGTATCAATTTTTAATTCCAAATATTTGTTTAATTTCACCTAACTCCAGTATTAAGATAAAAAAAAATTAAAGCATATAGTATTAAAATAATTGGCATGAGATGATGAGACTTATGTTTTTAAAATATTGATTGTACGTAATTTAATGGCGTGAGCCACTTGCAATTATTCCAGTGATTCATGTTTTTTAAATTCTACTTGTGACCATGTACGTGCGCCGTAAAGGAGCGGGGATGCGATTCACTAAAGTCTATCTGACTTTTCAAATAATAAAGATACTGGATAAACGTCAATAACACAGTAACCCAACAACACAAAAAAGATCTATATACGATTCTAGGTTGTGAAGTAATACATTTTTGGAGGAAATGCTTTTCATCATTTTTCTTTCAAATTAATTTTAATTTTATGTAAAACTTGACAAATTTAATCACTATACAAAGCTTTTCTCGCCCAATTATAATACTGAATTACGCTGTTACCGTCGGAAAAGCATTACCATATTTTGTATGCTCTCCTGGACTTTAATATCAATAAACACGAAGAAAAACTGGCAGAAAGTCAGTACATGGATATATATATAGTGTCTTTCTCAAGTTAACAGTAGCATATATTACGTCTATGACAGTAGTCATGTCCAAGGGTTTCTGAAAATCAAATTGTCCATAGTGCTTTGAATGCCATGCCGCTTAATTGTTCATTCAAGTAGCCGTGGTACAATTCAGTTTGCTGTTTTAACATTGCTATGATTGAAAACATTAACATAGACATGAATTTATTTTCATTCACACTAAAGGAATGACGAAATTGGAATTACTCCTATATAATATATATATATACATGTATATATATAGATTTCACTTTAAGAGATGCACACGCCTGATGAAGCTAATTTGTTTAGCGAAATATTGCGTATTTCTATTTCAAATCTAATAGAACTTTTAATGTATTAATTAGCGTGTTTAAGTTATATTTTTAGACATTTATATAATTCAATTCAGTAACTGTATCAGTTTATTTTCACAAACTGATCCACGTTTAAATAGATCGAATGTTAATTGTTGCTATTTTTAGACATTAAATATATATATATATATATATATAACTCGTCTAAACATCAACCCAACAATGTTAGATCTGTAAATTTGCTTTCGCAAATTTTTGGTTCTTCCCTCGCCGGGATTCGAACCCATGCTACTGTGATATCGTGACACCAAATCGCCTGCACTGCAGCCGTCCCGCTAGACCACACGACCACCTGGGCTCTCAAAAAAAGAGCTTTCGGTGGGCATGTGTTACCTTTCCACGTCAGTTTTTTAATCTAGCGGCGTACTACAGTACATGATATATAAGGCATGAAGATGTTATTGTTACAGATCAGCTAAATTATCTATAGTAAAGGATGCTACAAATTAATGTAAGATACAGTCACAGAAAATAATTATATTCATAAGTACGTCTGAGTCAGTGACAACCCTACAACAGATGTATCCATCGGATCGCCATCAATGATGGTGATACATGGCTGTGTACATAATGTATATACAACTCGTCTAAACATCAACCCAACAATGTTAGATCTGTAAATTTGCTTTCGCAAATTTTTGGTTCTTCCCTCGCCGGGATTCGAACCCATGCTACTGTGATATCGTGACACCAAATCGCCTGCACTGCAGCCGTCCCGCTAAACCACACGACCACTTGGGCTCTTATGTATATATCTATATACAACTCGTCTAAACATCAACCCAACAATGTTAGATCTGTAAATTTGCTTTCGCAAATATTTTGTTCTTCCCTCGCCGGGATTCGAACCCATGCTACACCAAATCGCCTGCACTGTAGCCGTCCCGATAATTTAGCTGATCTGTAACAATAACATCTTCATGCCTTATATATCATGTACTGTAGTACGCCGCTAGATTAAAACTGACGTGGAAAGGTAACACATGTCCACCGAAAGCTCTTTTTTTAGAGAGCCCAGGTGGTCGTGTGGTCTAGCGGGACGGCTGCAGTGCAGGCGATTTGGTGTCACGATATCACAGTAGCATGGGTTCGAATCCCGGCGAGGGAAGAACCAAAAATTTGCGAAAGCAAATTTACAGATCTAACATTGTTGGGTTGATGTTTAGACGAGTTGTATATATATATATATATATATATAAATGTCTAAGAATATAACTTAAACACACTAATTAATACATTAAAAAGTTCTATTAGATGTTAAATAGAAATACGCAATATTTCGCTAAACAATTAGCTTCATCAGGCGTGTGCATCTCTCATGGTGAAATCGGATGCATGACAAAAAATATTTTTGTAGCTAAATCTATACAAGAATTGAGGAAAAGTGTAACATATTGATTGATGTTGCATAAAATATGTTTGTAGCTACAACTACATGAACTTGGAATAAAAGTTTAACACATTTATAGATGTTCGATTAATTGTATGAATTTCTATAAATTAATTTGTATGATTTCAAGATAATTATGGTTTTGATTTGATTTTAAATCTTTTTTCGTCTCTCTCGTCTCATTTAAAAACAAATCAAAACCATAATTATCTTGAAATCATACAAATTAATTTATAGAATGTTGAAGGCTTTTTCAAAAAATAATATAAATATATCTGTTTAATGTCATTATCGATGTGTTTGACCCAATCATTGATGACAGTTCAAAGTCGCAACTGCGATATTTACGAAAAGCATGTTTCATACTTTATGTTTAAGCATCTTACTGCAGATAATGCAAGTTAAAGGGGCACTAGCTACGAGATATGTTCAATCATTAATGAAAGTGAAATAGTTAAATAACAATTCGCTTTAAGCAGATGGTGTGGTTCAATTTTGTCAAAATAAGCTAAGAAACATCAATGGTAAATAATTGACTTGCAAGTGTATAATTTGACCTCATTGAATCCGTATTCATGGGACCTTCAATTTAACCAAATAGCTAGAAATGGATTACGCATTAATCATGCGTGTTCAGTTATTAAAAGGAAAAGAATGTCAACATTGAAAGTATAGGTAAATAATTTGATTGACTGATTCGAATCAGAAAAAAAATCATTCTTGTACAGGATAAAACGATGATTACCATGTGCTTTTAACCTATGATATGAAATTGAACAAACCTAAAAAAAATCCAGGTGCACGAGTTCGCTATCTTCATGTATTTATATCTACATTTATGTTTACATCGCTTATATGACCGTCGACAGTTTTTTTTTTAAGGTCAACTCGATAGTTAAATTAGATGGCGTCTAGACTAAAATACGCACGAAACGATAATACATATTATCGAGCCAATGCCTTGTAAATTGTTTATTTTAAACTTTTAATAATTTGGATAAACGTTTTAGTATGTTATAAATCAAATATGAGAATTTGAGCCAAATCGGTGAACATGAATTTGACAGCCAATGCCCCTTTACGGATACTTAGCGGAATCGAATGGTCAGTCTTCTTGAAAATGGACAAATGTCTGCTGTTATCCATTAATTAGGTATTGAGCTGGTATTAATGGATTATTGGAATGGGTGACTTATGATAGGTGCTCATTTTTTTTTAAATATTTAAAGGCTTATATCGTCTGGCCCTAATGTTTTTGATGTATTGAGTCCATGTCCGAATATTTTTTTTCGCCCCATCATAAGTTGTGTCTATGTCTTTCTATTTTGGATATAATGGTTTCTTTAGTGATACATATTCAGTTCAAGATTTCTTATTACGTAGATCAATTAAAGTTAATTGTTCATTCATTGTTTCTGCATTGTCATATTCGTTTTCTGCTGGTAGACCTGTCTTAGTCTTTCGTGATGGTAGACTTTGAGAGTTCTTTTTTTTTAGCTCACCTGGTCCAACGAGCCAAGTAAAATTTTCTCATCGCTTGGCGATCGTCGTCCTTCTTTGTCGTTATCTTTTACAAAAATCTTCTCCTCTGAAACTACTGGGCCAAGTTTTACCGAACACATGTCCTATGAGAAGTCGTCTGACAGTTTTGCTTAAACTTGGTCACAATTATCATTGATGTATTTAAAAAAACTAGAGGCTCTAAAGAGCCTGTGTCGCTCACCTTGGTCTATGTGAATATAAAACAAAGGAAGCAGATGGATTCATGACAAAATTGTGTTTTGGTGATGGTGATGTGTTTGTACATCTTACTTTACTAAACATTCTTACTGCTTACAATTATCTCTATCTATAAGGAACTTGGCCCAGTAGTTTCAGCGGAAAATGTTAGTAAAAATTTTCAAATTTTATGAAAATTGTTAAAAATTGACTATAAAGGACAATAACTCCTTAGGAGATCAGACCATTTTGGTCATGTTTACTTAATTTTAGGTCTTACTTTGCTGTACATTATTGCTGTTTACAGTTTATCTCTATCTATAAAAATATTCAAGATAATAACAAAAAACCGGCAAAATTTCCTTATAATTACCAATTCAGGGGCAGCAACCCAACAACCTGTTGTCCGATCCATCTGAAAATTTCAGGGTAGATAGTTATTGACCTGATAAACATTTTAACCCCATCAGATTTGCTCTAAATGCTTTGGTTTTTGAGTTATAAGTGAGTTTTTCTCATCACTTGGCGTCCGGCGTCCGTCGTCGTCCGTCGTCGTTAATTTTTACATAAATCTTCTCCTCTGAAACTACTGGGCCAAATTTAACCAAACTTGGCCAAAATTATCATTGGGGTATTTAGTTTAAAAAATGTGTGGCGTGACCCGGTCAACCAACCAAGATGGCCACCACAGCTAAAAATAGAACATAGGGGTAAAATGCAGTTTTTGGCTTATAACTCAAAAACCAAAGCATTTAGAGCAAATCTCCATGCGTAAAATAGTTTATCAGGTCAATTTCTATCTGCCCTGAAATTTTCAGTTGAATTAGTCAACCCGTTGTTGGGTTGCTGCCCCTGAACTGGTAATTTTGAGGAAATTTTGCTGTTTTTGGTTATTATCTTGAATATTATTATAGATAGAGATAAACTGTTAACAGCCATAATGTTCAGCAAACTAAGATCTACAAATAAGTCAACATGACCAAAATGGTCAGTTGACCCGTTTAGGAGTTATTGCCCTTTAAAGTCAATGTTTAACCATTTTTCTTAAATTAAAGTAATCTTTTACAAAAATCTTCTCCTCTGAAACTACTGGGCCAAATTAATCCAAACTTAACCACAATCATCTTTGGGGTACCTAGTTTAAAAAATGTGTGGCCTGACCTGGTCAACCAACCAAGATGGCCGCCACGGCTAAAAATAGAACATAGGGGTAAAATGCAGTTTTTGGTTTATAACTCAAAAACCAAAGCATTTTGGGGAAATCTGACATGGGATAAAAATGTTTATCAGGTCAAGATCTATCTGCCCTGAAATTTTCAGTTGAATTGGTCAACCCGTTGTTGGGTTGCTGCCCCTGAACTGGTAATTTTGAGGAAATTTTGCTGTTTTTGGTTATTATCTTGAATATTATTATAGATAGAGATAAACTGTAAACATCAATAATGTTCAGCAAAGTTAGATTTACAAATAAGTCTGCATGACCGAAATGGTCAGTTGACCCCTTTAGGAGTTATTGCCCTTTATAGTCAATTTTTAACCATTTTTCATAAATCTAAGTAATCTTTTACAAAAATCTCCTCTGAAACTACTAGGCCACAATCATCTTTGGGGTATCTAGTTTGAAAAATGTGTCCGATGACCTGGTCATTCAACCAAGATGGCCGCCACGGCTAAAAATAAAACATAGGGGTAAAATGCAGTTTTTGGCTTATAACTATGAAACCAAAGCATTTAGAGCAAATCTAGTTTAAACTTTTTACCCCAAAATGATTGTGGCCAAGTATGGATTAATTTAGCCCAGTAGTTTCAGAGGACAAGAATTTTGTAAAAGATTACTAAGATTTACAAAAACTGACCATTTCGGTCCTGACAGCCGCAAAAATGCGGCGCGGTTAAACATGTTTATGAGATCTCAACCCTCCCCCTATACATCTAGCCAATGTAGGAAAGTAAACGCATAACAATACGCACATTAAAATTCAGTTCAAGAGAAGTCCGAGTCTGATGTCAGAAGATGTAACAAAAGAAAATAAACAAAATGACAATAATACATAAATAACTACAGACTACTAGCAGTTAACTGACATGCCAGCTCCAGACTTTAATTAAACTGATTGAAAGATTATGTCTTTATCATAGGAAAATCAGGCACATACCTCCCGTTAGGGGTTTAGTATCATACCATCATAACATATATGAGAAGAACATAACCCGTATCATGCCAACAACTGGTTTTTAAATAAATGTGTTTAATTCCGATGCAAAGACCCTATAAGTGAATCAATATTAAAGCCAAAATATGCAAATTTTTAATGACCCGACAACAGTATCGTAATTATATCCCTTCTTAATAAGTCTATTTAAAGGTTGCATATTTGTCTTTATGTAATTTAGATTTTTATCAATAGATAGAACGACATCAAAATTGTAATTTTATATCTAATATTTTTTAAAACAAAACCAAAAACCGATCACTCTAGAAACATTTACTAGTTATATAAATAGAAATATATATGGAAAGCCCAAAAAACAAAAATATATAGTGAAAACCTATCTGTGACCGCTTAAATGACGGTGAGACCCCCCCTAATCTTTCAATGTCAATAAAATTCGACGAATTCATAGACTCTGTATATAAAAAGATTATATCAAAAAAAAATCCAGAATAATGTATCTACGAAGGGCTTAGATTGTCACTTGTCAGCTAAAAATTATCAAAATTTCAGGACAAAGAGCACAGGGCAATGATGAGAGCCCCCTGATCTCTCAATCTGCATAATATTATGCAGACAGTTACTTAATAGGTAGATACAAACGTAACTTAAAAGAATTTGGGTACACTTCCTGTCTTCTATGTTTACGGAGGACCCAAAGTGCAAATTGGATATTCAAAATATATAGCGAAAACCTACCTGAGACCGCTTAAATGACGGTGAGATCCCCCTGTTTTTTTAATGTCCATAAAATTCGACGAATTCATAGACTCTGTATATATAATGATAGTATCAAAAGGATTTTTCAGAATAATGTCCTCTTCGATATCTACGGAGGAATTAGATTGTCACTTTTCAGCTAAAAATTGTCAAACATTTCAGGACAAAGGGCACAGGGCCATGATGAGAGCCCCCTGATCTATCAATCTGCCTAATATTAAGCAGTTATTGAGCTAATAGGTAGATACAAACGTGACTAAAAGGAATATGGGTACACTTCCTGTCTTCTATGTTTACGGAGGACCCAAAGTGCCAGTTGGATATTCAAAATATATAGCGAAAACCTACCTGAGACCGCTTAAATGACGGTGAGACCCCCCTAATCTTTCATTTCCATAAAATTCGATGAATTCATAGACTCTGTATATAAAAAGATTGTATAAAAAAAAAATCCAGAATAATGTCATATTCGATATCTACGCAGGGGCTTAGATTGTCACTTTTCAGCTAAAAATTGTCAACATTTCAGGACAAAGGGCACAGGGCAATGACGAGATCCCCCTGATCTCTCAATCTGCCTAATATTATGCAAACATTTAGTTAATCGGTAGATAAAAACGTTACTAAAAGAAATTTGGATACACTTCCTGTCTTCTATATGTTTACGGAGGACTCAAAGTGCCAGCTGGATATTCAAAATATATAGTGAAAACCTACCTGAGACCGCTTAAATGACGGTGAGATCCCCCTAATCTTTGAATGTCCATAAAATTCAACGAATTCATAGACTCTGTATATATAAAGATTGTATCAAAAGGATTTTCCAGAATAATGTCTTCGATATCTTCGGAGGGCTTAGATAGTCACTTTTCAGCTAAAAATTGTCAAAATGTCAGGGCAAAATGCACAGGGCAATAAAGAGAGACCCCTGATATCTCAATCTGCCTAATATTATTCTGGGAAATCCTTCTGATGCAATCTTCATATATACAGAGTCTATGATATAGTTGAATTTTATGAACATTGAAAGACCAGGGGGTCTCACCCTCATTTAAGCGGTCTCAGGTAGGTTTTCGCTATATATTTTGAATATTCAACTGATACTGTTTGCGCTCCGTAAACATGGAAGACAGGAAGTGTACCCAAATTTCTTTCAGTCACGTTTGTATCTATCTATTAACTAAATGTCTTCATAATATTAGAAAGATTGAGAGATCAGGGGGCTCTCACCATTGCCCTGTTCCCTTTGTCCTAGCTGAAAAGTGACAATCTAAGCCCTCCGTAGATATCGAAGATGACATTATTCTATGAAATCCTTCTTATACAATCTTTATATATACAGAGTCTATGATTTAGTTGAATTTTATGAATATTGAAAGACCAGGGGGTCTCACCCTCATTTAAGCGGTCTCAGGCAGGGATGGGGTAATTGAAAATGTAATGGTAATTAAGTGTAATGCATTACAATTTTCCAAGTAATTGAATGTAATGTGTAATTGAGCATTTTTTAATCACATGTAATGGTAATTTAATTAATTACATTGAAAAAAGCATGTAATGCTCAATTAATTTTGAATTTCTTTTCAATTACAAGTACTTTTATGGTGTTAAAGATAAGGATTTGTGTTTAATAATATAAATGGTAACATAATATTTATTTTTCAAATATTGATATCACATACTTTTTTAATATATAAAGTCTGTAATTTATTCTGAAGATTTTATTTTATTTATTTGACCTGCAGAATTTTATTTTTTTCTGCTGAATAGTCATATAATTTTTAAAATATGTGAGAATCATATATATGTGTTGTTCAGTTTTAAAGAAAAATCTTTAACTAAATAGATTGATCAATCACCTCATGTGTCACTGTGAAAAATATTTCTTATACAGTTCATTTAGAATTTAAAATCACTGCACACAATCATTTTGTCAAATTAGTATACACAAAAGGATTATAGAAATACAAATTAACAGCTGTAAAAACAAACAGCAATCAATCAGATTAAAATGTCCAGGGACAATGCCACTATTACATGTATTTTATCTAATTAGCAAAATATTGCTAATATTTAGACGATATATACAGTGTTTGTACTAAAACTATTTTCAATATTGTGACAAGTACACTTTTTAATATTTTTTAAAGTAAAACAAATTTTTTTTAATTTATTTATAATTTCTTTATTTATATTATGTTTAATTTAAATGACTTCATTTCTGAAATGTCAAAATACCCATTAATGTAATGGCAAGTTAATAGGAACAAATTCCATCTTCTATCAACACATCTTCTGATCATGGAACTTCCATGTTCTGATCAAGCAATATCTGCCACATTATGATTAGCTCCTGTCGAAAGACTATTTAGAATTGCTGTCAAAGTGTTCAGACCAGAGAGATGCAGACTAAATGACAAAAACATTAAAATTACTAATGATTATCAAATGCAACGCTTAAACTATGCTTACATGGATAGTTTACAGATGCATTATATAAACATGTATAATATTGTTAAAAAATATTATGATGAAATGTAATGTGTAATTTAATTCATTACTTTAGTAAAGTAATTGTAATTTAATTAATTACATTTCAAAAACTGTGTAATGTGTAATTAGTGTAATTGATCATTATTTAGTAAAGTAATGTGTAATTTAATACATGAATATCAATAATGTGGTCATTTTTATAAATTTCCTGTTTACAAAACTTTGAATTTTTCGAAAAACTAAGGATTTTCTTATCCCAGGCATAGATTACCTTAGCCGTATTTGGCATAACTTTTTGGAATTTTGGATCCTAAATGCTCTTCAACTTTGTACTAGTTTGGCTTTATAAATATTTTGATATGAGCGTCACTGATGAGTCTGATGTAGACGAAACGCGCGTCTGGCGTACTAAATTATAATCCTGGTACCTTTGATAACTATTAATAAATAACATTTCAATGTAATTAAGCCAAAGTCTGGTCTTAGGTAGGTTTTCGCTATATATTTTGAATAGCCAACTGGCAATTTGGGCGCTCCGTAACCATGGAAGACATGAAGTGTACCCACATTTCTTTCAGTCACGTTTGTATCTACCTATTGACTAAATGTCTGCATAATATTAGAAAGATTGAGAGATCAGGGGGCTCTCACCATTGCGCTGTTCCCTTTGTCCTAAACATTTGACAATTTTTAGCTGAAAAGTGACAATCTAAGCCCTCCGTAGATATCGGAGATGACATTATTCTGGGAAATCCTTCTTATACAATCTTTATATATACAGAGTCTATGATTTAGTTGAATTTTATGGACATTGAAAGATCAGGGGGGTCTTACCTTCATTTAAGCGGTCTCAGGTAGGTTTTCGCTATTTATTTCTTTTTACATGTTTTATGGCTTTTCATAAATATTTCTTTTTATATTTCTAAATGTTGCTAGAGTTATAGGTTTTTCTTTTTTGTTTTAAGAAATATCATATATAAAAGTACAAATTTGAAGTCGTATTATTGATAAAAATCTTCATTCGAGACAAATATGCAACTTAGAAAAGGGTTTATATTCGAAGACAACGAGAATTCAAGACAGCTTGATGTGGTCATCAAATGATATCCTACGTATCTTGTCAGTCCTCTTAACTATGAAAATCATGCTTTTAATGTCTTCAAGTTTTTTTTTTTATGATTTTCAAATAAATTTAGATTTTGAATATCGAACCGACTGCTAGCAGCCGGTTGGATATTGATTATCGAATAACGAACCAGCTGTTGACTTCACATACATCGCGTAGAGAGGTATAATATTTCGAAGTAACAAGTGTTCTTCAAATTATGATTCGAGCTCTTGTCAATACTCTCTTTTAAAGGTTCTCTTTGCTATTAAGTTCACATTATCTGAGGTTGCATTCAATAATCTACGAGTTATGTTTCTGATAGATGTATAATCAAGCGGTTCGTAACTTTTTCCTTATGGTCTAAGTTATTTGAAGTCACAGTTATACATCTACACTCTATCGTCTATTGCAGTTGCAGCGATAGATGCTCGAATAATGTGAATTTAATTTCTTTTTTGATATATAAAATGTATGTATTTTACTTATTTTTCAAATGCATATCAATCATAAGCATGTTGCCCGTAACGCCAATTTTTATAATGTTTTTTCGTGGGTTTCGTGTTCTTGTCTTTAGTTTCCTATGTTGTGTCTTCTGTACTATTATTTGTCTGTTTGTCTTTTTATTTTTAGCCATGACGTTGACAGTTTATTTTCGATCTATGAGTTTGACTGTCCCTCTGGTATCTTTCGTCCCTCTTTTATGAATAAGGGACGCTTTAAAAGACAGTAAAAAATATCGTGGAATTGCAGTAACTCTAACATTATCTTAACTCATTTGGGCTCTTTTAAAGGTCAGAACTAATCCTTTTATTATAAAATATCAAAATCCATTACAACGTGGTTTCACTAGCAGAACAGCACCATGATACTGCTCTTTTATTTTAGAAGAATTTCATAAAGAATATGTTGAGTTAAATAATCAAACAATAATTACTATGCTTGATGCAAAGTCAGCATTTGATTTAATAAAACATGCAGGGCTTATAAGAAGATTATATCAAATAAAAATTCCTGAACAATCTACTAGCATTTGATTATTGATTATTTATATAAAAATGCTGTTTCCTGTGTAAGATGGAATAACCAAATATCAAATACTTTTAGAATAAAACAAGGCGCAAGACTCTTAATGCAGACTTGTACAAAATTTATATTAATACTCTTTTAGACATTTCAGCGGATTCACGATATGTAAAAAAAAATTGGATCAATTTCTGGTTGTGCTCCAACTTGCGCAAATGATTTAGCCATACTTTGCAATTGTCCATATGAAACACAGATTTTGATTAATATGGCTTTGATTCTAATAAACGCGAAGAATACCAACTACAACCAGCAACAAGTTGTGTTATACAGTCTAAATCGCGTCACCATGAGAAAGTTTTAAAAAAAATTGTGGACTTTAGGGAATTCGATTCTTTTAACTTCTAATAAAGCAACACATACAAACGATGATTCGTGTAAACCAACAAAAGATGCGAATTTAAAGAAAGTCGAATGAACACTTTATAGTTTAATAGGGGTTGGAATTTATGGAGAAAATGGATTAGATCCACAAACCTCAATGTCAATTATGAATACTTATATATCACCAATAATGTTAATATTTTCTCGCGGTTCAAAGTAAAGCGAGAAAATATTGAATTGACGTTATGGGTAATATGTGTATGGTTCAATCAGAAGAGTTGATTTAGATCCGGGTATGTAGGTATGTTTGATTTGTTTGTAACTTTCTAGCCGCCGTTTGTATGTGCATAACTTAAACTTAAGTCATATATATGTATATATATATATACTTTTGAAGTTGTTTTTTTTCTCAAAAATATTTGTTTGTCATCTCTCCCGTTATATAAGGTGAGATCTGACTACCTTTTTTCTGCGATAGGCTTGTACATTGTTGTCGGATACAGGTTTCCACTTAACAAACTTTGGTTATTCCCTGGACGACTTCAACTATCCTTGAGGGAAATATTTTGGAAACATTTAAGAGAGAGTGTTCATTTATAATGTATAGAAGCATTGGGTTGCGACATGCTTCTTATTTGTTGTAAGAAACAATATTGTATGTGTTATAATAAAATTACATCCGGCGTCCATCAAATACGGCAGGCTGTCGGCAAATTGATATTTGCGTTTGTGTTGTTTTATGTATAGGCATATGTAGTATGGATAATACTATATGGATTGGAAATAATAATCCAAGAGAAAAATATTTAGAAACTTTAAATATCCAGTTTTAAAATGTTTGGAAACCATCGTTATCTTTACCAAAAACAGTAGCTTATCCTGCTATATATATAATTTCCGGGATGTCACATGAAGAAGCTCAAATAAATGTTAAAAGTTTTACTTTTTATGGAAATATTACTAGAAAAGAAAAAAGTTCTATTGAATGGCAACTAGCGGAAAGTCAATCAAATGTTCTATCTATTAATAGTAATAGTTGGTTTAGTTTACTGAGAAAAAATATTTTTGAAATATGAATTGAATGATCATGGACAATATGTAATAATACTTTATTCCGAAAGCAATACAGCTTATAGGATACATGTAGTCAATCCAATTTCTAAATACCAATGGAAGTAATGAATTTACTTCCTAAATTCATAAATTTGGACTGAGAAGATATTGAATCAAGCAAAACTTTATACCAGTTAATGATATATATACACCAGGACGCTGTCATCCTATTACTAATACAAACACTATGAATTCAAAGAAAAAATATTAGCATTCCTACAAAAATAAAAATAGCTACTGGAAGTTACATTCTACAAGCAGTTAGAGTCAAGTTTATAAATAATTCAAAATTTATGTAAATTGTGTAACGACACAGAAGACACTTTATCACATTTTTTATTAACGTGTAAAAGTCTTGAAGATATAAGAAACCCGATTTCGGAAGATTTAATTAATTCCTGTAGTAAAGAGATTGCTATTTTTAATATTAAAGAGGAACAATTTGACATCTTGAAAATAATTACAGATCCGTTTGCTTACTTGGCAATGTTTAGAAATGAACAGGCTTTTGAAAGAGTGACGAAAGATACCAAAGGGACAGTCAAACTCAGAAATCTAAAATAAACTGATAACGCCATGGCTAAAAAAGAAAAAGACAAACAGACAACCAATAGTACACATAACACAACATAGAAAACTAAAGAACAAACAACACGAACCCCACCAAAAACTAGGGGTGATCTCAGGTGCTCCGGAAGGGTAAGCAGATCCTGCTCCACATGTGGCACCCGTCGTGTTGCTAATGTGATAACAAATCCGGTAAACAGTCTTATTTGGTAGGTCACATTCATGAAAGCGAAGGGAATTGTAGTTACGACGTAAGGAAAATATCCGATATCATTTGTGAAACGGTTATTCCATAACGGTCAACCAACTCGTGATGGCGTCCGTAAAATTTACGAAGAGAGGATTTCAACTTCACCATTTGGAACTCTTGGTTTAATAGCTTCATTGTGAGCAGCACTCTGTCAAGAAAATCATGATAGGAAATGCAAGCACGGGAATATCGTATCAATTGGGAGATATATACCCCGTATGCAGGTGCTGCTGGAATGTTGCTACTTAGAAATGGAAAATTCACAATTGGAAAGCTGAAATCATTGTCAATTTCTAGATGTAAGTCAAGATATGAGGCTGACTTAACTGTATCTGTAGTATCTTTTATCTCTAGTTCGATGGGATAGATGCGTTCTACATAGTCACCAAATTATTTTGAATTATTCAGTGAAAGAACATAATCTATATGGCGGAAAGTAGAGTTAAAGGAGATTGCTAACTTCTTGTCTTTCTTCCAAGATGTTCCTGCATGAAGTCAGCCTCATAATGATAAAGACTTTTAAAGTGTTACAGAAATTTATAGAAACAAAATGCAGACGTTAATATTATAATCTTCATTGTGAAAGGTATAGACTGTTGCACTAGATGATTTACAAGCAGTTAGAGTCAAGTTTATAAATAATTCAAAATTTATGTAAATTTTGTACCGAAACAGAAGAAACTTTATCGTATTTTTTATTAACGTGTAGACTGTTGCAATTAGATGATCTTCAGAAAAAGAAGGAAAAGTAGATACTGTCTGTATATCCACCCACTTCAGTGTTGACATGAATATCAATAATATGGTCATTTTTATAAATTTACTGTTTTGCAAAATTATGAATTATTCGATATACTAAGGGTTTTCTTATTCCAGGCATAGATTACTTAAGCTTTATTTGGCACAACCTTTTGGAATTTTAAGTCCTAAATGCTCTTCACCTTTATACTTGGCTTTCTAACTATTTTGGTCTGAGCGTCACTAATGAATCTTATGTAGAAGAAACGTGCGTCTGGCGTATAAAATTATAAGCCTTGTACCTTTGATGACTTCTAACACCACTGGATCGATGCCACTGCTGATGTACGTTTCGTCCCCGAGGGTATCACCAGCCTAGTTGTCAGCACTTCGGTGTTGACATGAATACCAATTATATGGTAATTTGTATAAATTAACTGTTTGCAAAATTATGAATTATTCGAAATACTAAGGATTTTCTTATCCTATAGATTACCTCAGCCGTATTTGGCATAACCTTTTGGAATTTTAAGGTCCGAAATGCTCTTCATCTTTATACTTGTTTGACTTACTAACTTTTTTTTATCTATGCGTCACTGAAGAGTCTTGTGTAGACGAAAAAAGCGTCTGGCGTATCAAATTATAAGCCTGGTA
Organism: Mytilus edulis; assembly: GCA_019925275.1. Classification (NCBI taxonomy): domain Eukaryota; kingdom Metazoa; phylum Mollusca; class Bivalvia; order Mytilida; family Mytilidae; genus Mytilus; species Mytilus edulis. The sequence continues at coordinate 116,549,844 of CM034350.1, read as the reverse complement.
CCCTTGATAACTATTGGTACAGTTTAAAATGATATTAAGCCTACTTTTATCGTCATGCATATGATGTAAATAGTGTACAGTGATATTGGTGGAAGAACTTTTTATCAATGTTGTGAACTAGAATACTCGGACGAGTTGTGTCTACATTGGAAGAAATTATACAACAGATTACAGATAACAGATTAAAAGGGTTACATTAAAGACCTGAACGTGGACCTGAAAAGACCTGAATAGACCTGAAGATATACTACTGGATTTATTCAAATAGCAATTACTTTTTTATTATTCAAAGGATTTTCTTCAATTTGAAATTTTATTAAAAGAAAAGTTCTACGTGATATAAAAAAATAAAATGTTTTCAATAAAAACAAAATGTTGATGCCAAAACTCGGACCTAATCTAAGAAATAAAAAGACTTGAAATTCTACGATCAGACTTATTCAAACTGTTTTATTACACAACGGATATTCTTCACGTTTGATTTTGTGAAAAGAAAAATTCAATATATTAATAAAATTAAAAACGAAATTATGAAAAATATTTTTGGAGCGTTAAAACTGGGACCTGAACGGGAAATTAAAAAAACTGACTTGACCTAAAAATTTCCGGAGATAGTTTATTCAAGTGCTATAACTGTTTTATTTTTCAATCAATCTCATTGTCATTTGAATTTTGTTATAGATCATGTATAGTACCAAATTTTGTTTGGTCAAAGGGGGGGGGGGAGGGTAATAGTTTTGACTTGATGTTTTGGCTTATCACAAGCTTAAACGTCAAGACTGCATGACTACCATGAAATACTATTATTAGACTTGATATTTAGGTGTATCATAAGCCAAAGATCAAGACTGCATGACTACTAGGAAGTACTATTTCAAGACTTGATATTTAAGTGTATCATAAGTCAAATGTCAAGATCACATGACTACAATGGAATACTATTCCAAAACTTGATATTAAGGTGTATCATAAGCCAAAGATCAAGCCTTAATGATTACCATGTACTTCTGAAATTATTAAAAACACCCTTTACACAATGCTTAAGCCTAAATCTGGTTATATCATCAGGTCACATGTTTACCCGTATAATGTCAAAATGTTTACCGTAACATGTCAAAAAGTTTACTGTAACATATACATTAGCTAAATATAGATAACTGTAACCATGGAAAATCACACTAGGATTTTTCACTGAAAGGATAATTGAACCTGTTCAGATATATATTCATCCACTGGATAACTCTTTGATCCGCCGGTTAACTCTGAACCGCCGGTTAAATCTAAACCGCTGGTTAACACAACCGCCGGTTAAATATGAACCGCTGGTTAACTCAACCGCCGGTTAAATATGAACCGCTGGTTAACTCAACCGCCGGTAACTATATCTATATAAATAGGGTGCAAACATTAATCCACCATTCTGCCTCTGATGAAGGTCCATTTTGGACCGAAACCGATTAGGCTATGAAACATCACTAGGCGCTGTTAAATATGTGTATTGGTATATATACTATATTTTATGCTAATGTATAGTATCTTATTGAAATGATAGATAAAATTGAGAATGGAAATGGGGAATGTGTCAAAGAGACAACAACCCGACCAAATTAAAAACAACAGCAGAGGGTCACCAACAGGTCTTCAATGTAGCGAGAAATTCTCGCACCCGGAGGAGTCCTTCAGCAGATAATTTTATAAAAACCATCTTTCTTGGTTAAAAAAATTTGAATCTTAGGTAGCAATACACAGTTAGGAAAAAAACTTAAAATTGACACTCATAATTTTTAAACACCCTCTTTCCCTCCTGTCTAACAAGGAAGGCTTTATATGTGTGTTATGCATGTATATACTTGTAGAAAGAAAATCTTCCATAGATTTGATTTCTAATGGTCATAAGGGTGAAATATAATCCCTTTTGGGTGTAACCATGGCAACATTCTGCATTTCTTAGATACAAAATATAGCAAAAAAGGGGGGTGAACATGTCACAAAAGTCTCCAAAATTTGGTCTAAAGGAAAATTTCAATGAATTACAGTGGTACCTTTCCTGAATCCATAGGTTTATATCTATCAAGTGGTCCAAAAAAAATCATATGCTTTCCTGCTCGTTTTTCCATAAAATTGAATTGAAAAGATCGAGCGCAAAATCTTTGTTGATAAACACTACAATAATTTATGGACCTATGAACGGTACGGATAGGAAAATACGGACTGTCAATCATAGAAATGGCCTAAAAACATGTTAAAATCAATCTACATGTTCATATAAACCCACTAAGAAGGCTATATTATTCTTCAATTATCTAAAAATCAATTTTATTGTACAAAAACTTTCATATTTAAAAAATTCACAGGGGCCATAATGCGAAACTAAACTTCTAACTGTGTATTGCTACCTAAACAGGGAAATAAAAAGTCCAAAACGGTCCTGAATAATACGAGTAGATGAATTTAAACTGACAGGACTTTTGTTTAGTTAATTGATTTATTCTAAATCATATGGAAGAGAAAGACTGATTTTATGTGTACAGGAAAAATTTTAGATAAAAAATACTTGTTGGGGTTGAAAGGTAAACCTGAAGGGAACAAATGAGTGAAAATCATTTAAACTTACAAACTATCTATATAAACTTCTATAAAACAGGTTTTAAATTTAACTGTTATATTTATATATTGAAAATAAAAGTGTCATAAACCATGTAATTTAAAGACATGTGTTCGTTTATTGGAATGTATTTATTACCAGAACGTGTGTAAGCTGTTATTCACAGTTAACAGGTGATAATTGGATCATTGATCTAAATAAACCTTTCATTTAAATCTTTTAATTGGATTATCTTTATCTGTATGACCCAAGCCTTTGGCCAAGGGTTTGAATCTACAGATTTTTAAATCTATAGATTTAGTGAATATATCATATTCCAAAGAATTTTCCGAATAAAAACTATATGTAGTGAAAATTGGGTTTGCTGTTGCAAAGATCAAAGGAAAGTTTAAAAGGAGGTTTAAAATAATGCACTTTTTGTAGTGGCGGGTGAAACATTCTCCCCGTGGTTCTAAACATCCTAGTAGTCAGCCCTTCCGTGTTGACATGAATCATCATTGATACGGTCAATTTTATAAAAATAACTGTTTATAAAACTTGTCTGTATCGTCGACACTCGAATATGTTGTCATGTAAACACATTTTGGTTTCTGGACAATAACTTGAGTATAAGTTTTGTGTATCTCTATGAAATTGAACCACACTGTTCCATACCTCAAAAGAAAGGTTACGATTCATTTTGTGGTTATGGCCGAAACTGTTACGGAATTATGGGGCCAGAAAGTGGCAAAAAACTAGAAATTTATAGTTTTCGAACAATAAATTGAGTATAAGTCTATGGATCTATATGAAATTGTATCACAAGGTTCCATACAATAAAAGAAAGATTTTGGATTGATTTTAGGGGTTATGATCTTAACCTTTTAAGAAGAAGAAGCCAACACAATCCTGTTCTAAAACTTTGTCAATTTTTTTTTATTTTTTGACCATTTTCAATGGGGTTTAATTTAAAGTCTTGAATTCTTAATGTTCTTTCATATTCTAAATCTATCCATGTATTCAGATTTTAAATTCTGGGCTCTGTGTTTGAATTGGTTCATATTAAGTTTCGAAGGGCCAAACATTTAACTTTGTTTGATTTCTCTTGTATTTCGTAATTTACCTCAATAATAACCTAGATGGTTGATATAAAAAAAAAGGTAAATCTACCGATATATTAACATACAATCTACACTTCATAAAATACGTCTCTGAATTACGTGTCAAAGATGAAAGATTAAAGATTAAAAAGATGTGTATTTTCAAAAAAGGAAATAATCAAATCAGTATAGCAAATGGAAGCAAGCCCCTTATACTTGTAAAAGTAGTGTCATAATCATCTGACACAAGTTAATAATTTAGGTTAATTTGCTTGCAAGCGAAAACAAAATCGCAAGTGACAGGTTTAGCACTAAACAAAACAGGTTCAATCCACCTTTTTTTTCAAATGAAAATGCCTGTGCCCAGTCAGGAATATGACAGTTGGTGTCCATTCGTTTGATGTGTTTTATCATTTGATTTCTTCGGAGTTCAGTATTTTTGTAATATTACTTTGTGCATACCTTTATCTGGGCATTTTCTTCAATACTTGTTTAACATTCCCAATGAGTAACACGACGAGTGCCATATGTGGAGCAGGATCTGCTACCCTTCGGGAGCACATGGGATTTCCCTTAGTTTTTGGTAGGGTTCGTGTTGCTTAGTCTTTTTTATTCTATTTTGTGTTTTGTGTACTCTTGTTTGTATGTTAGACTTTTTCTATTTTAGCCATGGCGTTGTCATTTTATTTTCGATGTATGAGTTTGAATGTCCCTCTGGTATCTTTCTCCCATCTTTTGTTGTTATTAATACTTTGTAGTATATGTACATGTATACTGGAAACAAGAAATGAATCTCTTCCATTGAAGAATGAACACAAAATTGACAAAAATTCATTTACTTAATATCTTTTTCATATAAGCAAACTAGTGTTGAAAGTGGCGTTAGCCACTCATTAAGTTATAGATAATGCATATTTTAAGGTTTTTCTTGTCGTAAAACACACCGAGGGGTGACAGGGTTGATCAAATGAAAGGCCGACCGTAGGGAGGTCTTTCTTTGAGCAATACTAACACCCTGAGGTGTAAGAAAAACCTTAAAAAATGCATTATCTGACTTATATACCGTCAAAAAATATTATTTTTGATAAAGATTTGCAAAATTTACTATCTTTTTTTACCGACAACACTGAAGTGGGATATTCCTTTCTAATGCGTTCAGGTTTTAATACGCCCAACGGCTCATTTGGAATGTGAAATACAACTCACTAATTCATCTAGATATAAACCTTTTAAAATTAATTATCCATACACAATAAAAATATTACTGTAACTGCATGAAGTAAGATACAAATGTATCGTTACCATCCGATAACGGTGTATGACAAATACAAGACAAATTGTAAGTAATTCATTGTACCACTTAGTTTATGGGAAAAGTGGGAGGGGTATGTTTTTTTTTTTATTTGTAATGCCATTTCTATCGCGGAAAAGTGGTCGAATCGAATGAAAAATTTAGAAAGATTTTTTTGAATAGCAATACATTTTATTAACAGATAATCAGGATATAATAATATACCCTCCGCACCCGACCCTTTTGTGAGTAATGCTTATGTTATTCAATAGAAAATAAGATTATCTTATTAGTTGAACATTTGATAGAGTAAAAGCTATACATAAATAAAAAAAAATACATATAGGTCACAGTATGATTTCCTATTCAGTGTGTATCGTCCTGAACATGCATGAAATATTTGCCACTGGACGTTAAGCAAGCAACAAAAATTCAATCAACCTATTCAGTGTGACTCAATAAGATTTTCAAAAAATTACAATCGAAAATGCTATATATGGCTTTCTTTTATGAAAGTCTATATTAAAATTCATCTCACATATATGATAATGTTTCTTTATTGCAGCGATAAATTAACAAAACTTCATGATATTTGTTTCTAAAATTAAAATGCGGGCAATGACGGTTTCTCTACACCTATCATCGATTGAACTTTAAAATAAATTTCCAAACAAAAACTATCGGACGAATAAAATTTTGATGTAAATTATAGATTGCATTTTTATCAAGGAAAATAATGACCTAACACATGTCATTATTTTATGCCTTGGAGCATATTTCATTGAAACATAGTATCGTCCGGGTTGATTCTGAAAAAGAATGACCTGTCGTTCTGAAAGAAAATAACTCCATATAGGTATATAATACATACTACATCTCCCGTTACATATTCTTTTTCCATCCGTATCAAAATTGTCAAATCGAAAAAAACATCAAAGAAAGAAATATAAAAATCTGAGAACCTTCTTAAATAGAAATATTTAAAGAATGGTCAATCCAGCTGATACATTTGTTTAATTATAACACTGATGGTTCTCTAATTTTCAATTGTATGTGTTGCTCTTATTAAGTTTGATAGTCTTATAACTAAACTAATTTATATTGAATTTTTGAATTTTGTAGCTGTTCCAGATTCCATAACATTTGACATTGCATTAGTAACAACACTTCTAAGGAACTTAACTGACATGACCGCTCCTCATTCGGATATGATCAGTTACCTCACGAGAATGAAACCACACCAGCATCTGATTTGGCTAGAATTAAATATTATAAGAACTACCAGGCTCATGTTGAGAATGGAAAAATTGACAATGAATTCTTCGTCAGTGCATGGGACAATCTGTCTAGGGTATGTATTGTATTTGAGATCTATATACACATAACATGATACGAATAACATTTGTATGTTTCGGTAGGTGTTTGGTTTGCTCATATTTGTTATTTTGTTTTTGAAACCACTAATCCTGTGAGGAATTATATTTACAGGAATGGTGTTAAGTTTGACCTCTAATTATTATTTTTATACATTATGAATTGGATGAAGTGTTTGTATTTATATTAAGACTCATTTGATTTGGATAGGACAAACCACAGCAGTAGACAGAGGCAAATATTGATATAGTGATCTAAAATGCTGTCCAGTCCATAACACCTACTTGATATATTGCTAGCTTTAACAGCGTACCTGCATATGTCATTATAGAAAAACAGGGTATTTGAACGGAAATCTGTATCATATTTTTATATGTGATACCACTATCAGTCCGTCTTAAGTGTGTCTAACCGTAACAATTTTCTGACACATTTTCCACAGCAGCTACCAATCATATTCTTGATATATGGTTTTTGGCTTCACGTAGGTAATTTATACCATGTCATACATTTGTTTATCAATTACGTTTCTACTTTCTGTTTTTCACATGGTTCACTGAAAAGAAATTTCCTTGCTTAATTTCACCACTACAAATTGGACCTTTTGATATTTCTTTTCATGTTTCGTGTATTAGAAAGCTATACTGTATGACACTTTTATACCACTGGTTCGATGTCACTGCTGGTGGGCGTTTCATCCCCGAAGGTATAACCAGCCTAGTAGTCAGCAAATCGGTGTTGACATGAATATTAATCATATGGCCATTTTTATAAATTTCCTGTTAACAAAAGTATAATTGTATTCTAAACACTAAGGATATTCTTATCCCAGACATAGATAATCTCATCCGTATTTGGCACAACTTTTTGGAAATTTTGGGTCCCAATGCTTTTCAAAAAGAGGAACTAAAGATACTAGAGGGACAGTCAAACTCATAGATTGAAAATAAACTGACAACGCCATGGCTAAATATAAAAAGACAAACAAACAAATAATAGTACTGAAGACACAACATAGAAAACTAAAGACTAAACAACACGAACTCCACCAAAAACTGGGGGTGATCGCAGGTGCTCCGGAAATGTAAGCAGATCCTGATCCACATGTGGCACCCGTCGTGTTGCTTATGTTATGTTAAACTTTGTACTTGTTTGGTTTTATAACTATTCTGATCTGAGCGTCACTGATGATTCTTATGCAGACGAAACGCGCTTCTGGCGTATTAAAGTATAAGCCTGGTATCTGTGATGACTAATTATATTTTCTTTTTGCCAGATATAAACATGAACATTTCAATGCTTTAGCTAGATAAGAAATGTTTATATAACATTCATCTACAAATTTACAAATCATGTCTTCTTGATATTTGATAAATTGTACCAAAGGAGTAGGCCCAGTAAGACCCCCTTTTTTGGTCCCTAAATACAGCATTTTTACAAATTTGTTAAATGTAAACTTTCGTCTATTTGTTGCAATGAAAATACTTTTCTTGTATAAATATGGTTGTTTTTGACAATACAATGCACATACACCAGTGCCTATAAATAGCAGCACATGACATACAAATCTATGGGAGTGTGGATTAATCAGTACAGAGATTAATTCAATTACACAAATAAAATTATAGATTGCCTAACAATGTAATTTAACACTATATTTAGTATGTAAATATAAGATTGATTAAAATATTTACAAAATGATGAAAATTAACGAAATATTTCGCTACACCAACTAGCTTTATTAGCGGGGTGCCTGTTCATCAATGTAACGAATCTTAATGTAATTCATAAAATTGTATGTTCTTAATTAAAGATTGTAAAGTGCCGATTTTTTCTGCTTAATGTTTTTGATATGTTCGTTAATAAAAACAAATCTTTGTCTAAGTAATTTCAAGATTGTATAGTATATAATTCGCCATGAATACAAATTTTATTGTCATATAATAGCGGTATTTTTAAGACTGCCTATAAAAGAAAGGTTTGGCAGCAGACTTGCCATAAAACCAGGTTCAACCCATCATTCTTAAATTAGATTCACAATATTACTCCCATGATGGTTGTCTCACTGGCACGCATACCACATCTTTCTATATCTATTCACTGTTACTCCATTTATCGGTAAATTTCATTAACAATTTGACAAAAAAAAAACAACACCTTTCTCCGACATGGATGTTTTTTTTACCTTTACGAGCTAAAATATTGCCATAGAGCAATTTCATGGATGATTCATATTGGCCCTTTGGTATATTGTTTTGTTCAAAGCTATACGTACATGTAGGACAAATTATTTTGTTGAATGAAATCAAATTATAATAAGTGCCGTAGGAGCACCACTACAGTTTTGAGCAAGGATTTCTTGGCGTAACAAAAAATATGTTGGTCCGAGAAACGTGAACACAGAAACCTGATCAACATTGAATTTCTGCTGACCAATGTCCTGACTGAGTGAAAGATACATACATTTTATTAACATAAAAAGAAAACTTTCAATGTGAAACATATAAGGATTATTACTTAAAAAAAAATATTTGAGATTTTTTTTCAAAATTTGAGAAAAACAAAATTTCGAGTTACACTTAAAAAAAATACATCATATCTTACTGTAAAGAGAAAACAAAACACAAGATGCATTTTCTATCTCCACATTTTAAGGGAGAAAAAAAAAGAAATGGCAAAAATTAACTCGGAATATTTTTATATTCGTTCGCTCTGGTTTTTATTGAAACTGTTGTCAATAAATAATTAACGAACGTTTTAAAAGCCTCTAAATGCACACAAAATGTAAACAGTTGTGTTAAACTTTCACATATCTGCATGTTATGTAATTCCTTATCATTGAAATTGTATTGAAACTGATTATTCGAATATATTTGGGTATATTGGGGTAAAAAGTCATTTTGTGATCGTAAGCGGCTAACATGAATTGGACAGGTTACGATGGAAAAGTGATTTAAAATTAAATATATTTATAAAATAAAGTATTATTGGTGTTAGAATAAGCTAAAAATGCTTAAAATAATAATATTATTCAATAGTAATATGTTGAAACAGTTTATTTAAGTATATTGGGGTATATATGGGTATGTTGGGGTAAAAAGTCACGCCGTACCAAACAAACGGATAAACATCAATTCCTTTCTCCTAAAAGTTGCCATCCTAACCACTGCTTCCGTGGTATCCCATTCAGCCAGGCATTGCGAATCAAGAGAATATGGTCTACTGAAAATACGAAAAATGCTAGACTTGGACAACTTCGTAAACATCTAGTTGTTCGAGGATACAATAACAACATTATTGATAGCGCTTTCGAAAGAGCAAACATAACTAGTCGCCAAGAACTTCTTGAGTACAAAGATAAGAATAAAGCAGCTAACAGAACACCCTTGTACTCACTTACCCTCCTGATTTTTAAAATGTGTCATCCATTGTTCGGAAGTATTGGAAAATTATAGAAAATGATTTAAATCTAAAAAAAAAAGTATTTTCATCACCAGGTGCACCAGTCTAGGCCTTCAGAAGACCTAAAAACATCCGTGACAAATTAGTGATATCTGTATTAGCAAAGCAGCCTACTCCATCGCCCGGTTGCTACAAACAATGTGGTCGAAGGAATTGTTTGTGTTGTAAAGCTGCCAATACAAGCAGTTCTTTCATCAGCTCCGTTACCAAACAAAATTATACCATCTACTCTAACTCCAACTGTAAAACGGAGAATTCAATTTATATATTAACATGTGACACTTGTGGCATTTAGTATGTGGGAGAACAAATAGACAAATTTAATATTCGGCTCAATAACCATCTTTCATCGTACAAAACCAACAAAAACTGTCCTCTCACAAGACATCTTCGTTCAACGAAACATCATTTTGATAATGTTACTTCCAAATTATAGAAGTCAACACCGAGTGGGACACCACGGCGAGAAGGAGAAGATAAAACTTTTGGATCCACTAACTCCACACTTAAAAACCTGATGGTCTTAACGAAAAAGACGAGAAAAGATACAGGAAAGATAAAGAATAATGTAAAACAAAGCATCGTCCTTTTTATCCCGTAATATTGGCCAATGGACGTTGCTTACTTCAACTACCAATTATGTATTTTCAAGGCAGCTAAATCCAAGTGCAACATATACATTGAGCTGCAAAATTTTCTTATTATCAAGGCAGCTAAATTCAAGTGCAACATAGACATTGAGCTGCAAAATTTTCTTATTTTCAAGGCAGCTAAGTACAACATATACATTGACTTGCAAAAGGTTCTTATCATCTACATCCGATTTCACCATGATAGATGTACGCTTGATAAAGCTAGTTGGTCTAGCGAAATATTGCGTTTATTTTCATCATTTTGTAAATATTTTAAACATTCTTATATTCACATACTAAATAGTGTGTTAAATTACATTGTTAGGCAATCTATATAAGTACGTCTGAGCCAGTGACAACTCTACAACAGATTTGTCCATTGTAGAGTTGTCACCGGCTCAGACGTATTTATAAATATAATTATTTTCTTAGATTGTATCTTACATCAATTTGTAGGATCCTTTACTATAGAAAATTTAGCTGATCTGTAAAAATAACATCTCCATGCCTTATATATCATGTACCGTAGTACGACGCTAGATTAAAACTGACGTGGAAAGGTAACACCCAACCACCAAAAGCTTCATTTTTATGAAGCCCAGGTGGTCGTGTGGTCTCGCAGGACGGCTACAGTGCCGCCAATTTGGTGTCACGATATCTCAGTAGCATGGGTTCGAATTCCAGCGAGGGAAGAACAAAAAATTTGCGAAAGCAAATTTACAGATCTAACATTGTTGGATTGATGTTTCGACGAGTTGTATATATATATACAAGTCCAAATTGAAAACTACGTTCAAACTTATGATTGCGTTGCATAAAAAATTTGACAAATTTCGTTGTAGAAGGGTCTAAATACAACACAAACAACATTTTCCAACAGACCAAAAAATGAAAAAGTATATTTAAACAAAACGCATTTGACTAACAGGTCGAACAACTGATGTTCTTTAACCCTGCTGACTGTCATTGGCGATTGCCCAATAAAATTGATCACAAGATGTAACAAAATGGATCTTAATATAAATTTAATACTAAACAGAAAACAATAAACTTGTGGCCAAGATGTTATGCCACAAACATATTAAGGTGTCAATATTTTTTAGTACACCAGATCCGGATTTCGACGATAAATGTCTCTTCAGTGATGTTAGGGATCGAAACGGTATTTGGACGGCCATATAATTTACCCTCATTTTTAGATAGACTCTTGAATTTTAATGATTGCGTTGGATAAAAACCGCATTTTTTATACGTGTGCATGTAAAACAATTATCGTTGCAGAAGGGTCTAAATACAACACAAACAACATTTTCCAAAAGACCAAAAATGTGAAAAAGTATATTTAAACAAAACGCATTTGACTAACAGGTCGAACAACTGATGTTTTTAACCGTGCTGACTCCCATTGTCGATTGCCAAATAAAATTGATCACAAGATGTACCAAAATGGATCTTAATATCAATTTAATACTAAACAGAAAACAATAAACTTGTGGCCAAGATGTTATGCCACAAACATAAGGTGTCAATATTTTTTTATTACACTAGATCCGGATTTCGACAATAAATGTCTCTTCAGTGATGTTAGGGATCGAAACGGTATTTGGGTGGCCATATAATTTACCCTCATTTTTAAATAGACTCTTGAATTTTAAGAGTCAATATTGGATGAACGGATCATATAAACCGGAGGGAAAATATGATACAAGCCCAAACGAAAAATATAAACAAGTCTTAATTGAAAACTACGTTCAAACCTATGAATTGCGTTGGATAAAAACCGCAATTTTTATACGTGTGCATGTAAAACAAATTTCGTTGTAGAAGCGTCTAAATACAACACAAACAACATTTTCCAAAAGACCAAAAAAAGAAAAAGAATATTTAAACAAAACGCATTTGACTAACATGTCGAACAACTGATGTTCTTTAACCCTGCTGACTGCCATTGGCGATTGCCAAATAAAATTGATCTAAAGATGTACCGAAATGGATCTTAATATAAATTTAATACTAAACAGAAAACAATAAACTTGTGGCCAAGATGTTATGCCACAAACATAAGGTGTCAATATTTTTTAGTACACTAGATCCGGATTTCGACAATAAATGTCTCTTCAGTGATGTTAGGGATCGAAATGGTATTTGGATGGCCATATAATTTACCCTCATTTTTAGATAGACTCTTGAATTTTAAGAGTCAATATTGGATGAACGGATCATATAAACCGGAGGGAAAATATGATACAAACCAAAACGAAAAAATATAAACATGTCTTAATTGAAAACTACGTTCAAACCTATGATTGCGTTGGATAAAAACCGCAATTTTTATACGTGTGCATATAAAACAAATTTCGTTGTAGAAGGGTCTAAATACAACACAAACAACATTTTCCAAAAGACCAAAAAATGAAAAAGTATATTTAAACAAAACGCATTTGACTAACAGGTCGAACAACTGATGTTCTTTAACCCTGCTGACTGCCATTGGCGATTGCCCAATAAAATTGATCACAAGATGTAACAAAATGGATCTTAATATAAATTTAATACTAAACAGAAAACAATAAACTTGTGGCCAAGATGTTATGCCACAAACATATTAAGGTGTCAATATTTTTTAGTACACCAGATCCGGATTTCGAAAATAAATGTCTCTTCAGTGATGTGAGGGATCGAAACGGTATTTGGACGGCCATATAATTTACCCTCATTTTTAGATAGACTTTTGAATTTTAAGAGTCAATATAGTATAAACGGATCATACAAACCGGAGGGAAAATATGATACAAGCCCAAACGAAAACATATAAACAAGTCTAAATTTAAACTACGTTCAAACCTATGATTGCGTTGGATAAAAACCGCAATTTTTATACGTGTGCATATAAAGCAATTATCGTTGTAGAAGGGTCTAAATACAACACAAACAACATTTTCCAAAAGACCAAAAAATGAAAAAGTATATTTAAACAAAACGCATTTGACTAACAGGTCGAACAACTGATGTTCTTTAACCCTGCTGACTGCCATTGTCGATTGCCAAATAAAATTGATCACAAGATGTACCAAAATGGATCTTAATATCAATTTAATACTAAACAGAAAACAATAAACTTGTGGCCAAGATGTTATGCCACAAACATAAGGTGTCAATATTTTTTTATTACACTAGATCCGGATTTCGACAATAAATGTCTCTTCAGTGATGTTAGGGATCGAAACGGTATTTGGGTGGCCATATAATTTACCCTCATTTTTAGATAGACTCTTGAATTTTAAGAGTCAATATTGGATGAACGGATCATATAAACCGGAGGGAAAATATGATACAAGCCCAAACGAAAAATATAAACAAGTCTTAATTGAAAACTACGTTCAAACCTATGATTGCGTTGGATAAAAACCGCAATTTTTATACGTGTGCATGTAAAACAATTATCGTTGTAGAAGGGTCTAAATACAACACAAACAACATTTTCCAAAAGACCAAAAAAAGAAAAAGAATATTTAAACAAAACGCATTTGACTAACATGTCGAACAACTGATGTTCTTTAACCCTGCTGACTGCCATTGGCGATTGCCAAATAAAATTGATCACAAGATGTACCGAAATGGATCTTAATATAAATTTAATACTAAACAGAAAACAATAAACTTGTGGCCAAGATGTTATGCCACAAACATATTAAGGTGTCAATATTTTTTAGTACACCAGATCCGGATTTCGAAAATAAATGTCTCTTCAGTGATGTGAGGGATCGAAACGGTATTTGGACGGCCATATAATTTACCCTCATTTTTAGATAGACTTTTGAATTTTAAGAGTCAATATGATATAAACGGATCATACAAACCGGAGGGAAAATATGATACAAGCCCAAACGAAAAAATATAAACAAGTCTATATTTAAACTACGTTCAAACCTATGATTGCGTTGGATAAAAACCGCATTTTTTATACGTGTGCATGTAAAGCAATTATCGTTGTAGAAGGGTCTAAATACAACACAAACAACATTTTCCAAAAGACCAAAAAAGTGAAAAAGTATATTTAAACAAAATGCATTTGACTAACAGGTCGAACAACTGATGTTCTTTAACCCTGCTGACTGCCATTGTCGATTGCCCAATAAAATTGATCACAAGATGTAACAAAATGGATCTTAATATAAATTTAATACTAAACAGAAAACAATAAACTTGTGGCCAAGATGTTATGCCACAAACATAAGGTGTCAATATTTTTTAGTACACTAGATCCGGATTTCGACAATAAATGTCTCTTCAGTGATGTGAGGGATCGAAACGGTATTTGGAAGGCCATATAATTTACCCTCATTTTTAGATAGACTCTTGAATTTTAAGGGTCAATATTGGATGAACGGATCATATAGACCGGAGGGAAAATATGATACAAACCCAAACGAAAAAATATAAACAAGTCTTAATTGAATACTACGTTCAAACCTGTGATTGCGTTGGATAAAAACCGCAATTTTTATACGTGTGCATATAAAGCAATTATCGTTGTAGAAGGGTCTAAATACAACACAAACAACATTTTCCAAAAGACCAAAAAATCAAAAAGTATATTTAAACAAAACGCATTTGACTAACAGGTCGAACAACTGATGTTCTTTAACCCTGCTGACTGCCATTGTCGATTGCCAAATAAAATTGATCACAAGATGTAACAAAATGGATCTTTATATAAATTTAATACTAAACAGAAAACAATAAACTTGTGGCCAAGATGTTATGACACAAACATAAGGTGTCAATATTTTTTAGTACACCAGATCCGGATTTCGACGATAAATGTCTCTTCAGTGATGTTAGGGATCGAAACGGTATTTGGAAGGCCATATAATTTGACCCTCATTTTTAGATAGACTCTTGAATTTTAAGAGTCAATATTGGATGAACGGAACATATAAACCGGAGGGAAAATATGATACAAGCCCAAACGAAAACATATAAACAAGTCTTAAGGATGTACTTAGGTGAGGTTTTGGAATTTGTGTCAAATGTTCAGACTCCTTGGTGTTTTTCCATACAATACAATGTAAAATATTTTGCCCCATAACACCCATTTATTTTTTCATATAAGACTTAATAGCTCATGAAATGTCATTTACCAAAATTTTAGAAGATTCTTGATTTTCTTTCTTTTGTTTGAGACCCAATTGATACCAATGCAAATATAAGGTAAAAGTCCGAGTCAGCCTTTTCCCGCCATATTTTAAATCTCAAATATCTCGAAAAGGAGGTCCATGACAAATCAATATTTTTAGCTAATCTTTATCCTTAATTGATGCTCTACCAGCTTATAGTATCAATTTCCATTTCTTAATTTAATCATTTTTACCTAACCTCACCTAAGTACATCCTTAATTGAAAACTAAGTTCAAACCTGTGATTGCGTTGGATAAAAACCGCAATTTTTATACGTGTGCATGTAAAACAAATTTCGTTGTAGAAGCGTCTAAATACAACACAAACAACATTTTCCAAAAGACCAAAAAATCAAAAAGTATATTTAAACAAAACGCATTTGACTAACAGGTCGAACAGCTGATGTTCTTTAACCCTGCTGACTGCCATTGTCGATTGCCAAATAAAATTGATCACAAGATGTAACAAAATGGATCTTTATATAAATTTAATACTAAACAGAAAACAATAAACTTGTGGCCAAGATGTTATGACACAAACATAAGGTGTCAATATTTTTTAGTACACCAGATCCGGATTTCGACGATAAATGTCTCTTCAGTGATGTTAGGGATCGAAACGGTATTTGGAAGGCCATATAATTTGACCCTCATTTTTAGATAGACTCTTGAATATTAAGAGTCAATATTGGATGAACGGAACATATAAACCGGAGGGAAAATATGATACAAGCCCAAACGAAAACATATAAACAAGTCTTAAGGATGTACTTAGGTGAGGTTTTGGAATTTGTGTCAAATGTTCAGACTCCTTGGTATTTTTCCATACAATACAATGTAAAATATTTTGCCCATAACACCCATTTATTTTTTCATATAAGACTTAATAGCTCATGAAATGTCATTTACAAAATTTTAGAAGATTCTTGATTTTCTTTCTTTTGTTTGAGACCCAATTGATACCAATGCAAATATAAGGTAAAAGTCCGAGTCAGCCTTTTCCCGCCATATTTTAAACTCAAATATCTCGAAAAGGAGGTCCATGACAAATCAATATTTTTAGCTAATCTTTATCCTCAATTGATGCTCTACCAGCTTATAGTATCAATTTCAATTTCTTAATTTAATCATTTTTACCTAACCTCACCTAAGTACATCCTTAATTGAAAACTAAGTTCAAACCTGTGATTGCGTTGGATAAAAACCGCAATTTTTATACGTGTGCATGTAAAACAAATTTCGTTGTAGAAGCGTCTAAATACAACACAAACAACATTTTCCAAAAGACCAAAAAATGAAAAAGTATATTTAAACAAAACGCATTTGACTAACAGGTCGAACAACTGATGTTCTTTAACCCTGCTGACTGTCATTGGCGATTGCCTAATAAAATTGATCACAAGATGTAACAAAATGGATCTTATATAAATTTAATACTAAACAGAAAACAATAATTTTGTGGCCAAGATGTTATGCACACAAACATATTAAGGTGTCAATATTTTTTAGTACACCAGATCCGGATTTCGACGATAAATGTCTCTTCAGTGATGTTAGGGATCGAAACGGTATTTGGGTGGCCATATAATTTACCCTCATTTTTAGATAGACTCTTGAATTTTAAGAGTCAATATTGGATGAACGGATCATATAAACCGGAGGGAAAATATGATACAAGCCCAAACGAAAAATATAAACAAGTCTTAATTGAAACTCGTTCAACTATGATGCGTTGGAAAAAACCGCAATTTTTATACGTGTGCATGTAAACAAATTCGTTGTAGAGTTCTAAATACAACAACAATAAACATTTTGCCAAAAGACCAAAATTGAAAAAGAATATTAAAGCTACTACATGTGAACAATGATGTTCTTTAAAACTGTGACTGCATTGGCGATTGCAATAATTGATCACAGTTGTACGAAATTGGATCTTCAATATAAATCAATACTAAAAGGTAAAACATAACTTGTGGCCAAGATGTTATGCAAAACATAAGTGTCAATATCTTGTAAACTAGATGGATTCAACAAATAAATGTTCTTCAGTGATTTTATGGCTCGAATGGTTTGGGAAGGCCATATAATTACTCAATTTAGATTAGTCTTGAATTTTAAGGTCAATTTTATGAAAGTCATATAACCGGGTAGAACAGCCCAAACGTATACAATCTTAATTGAAAACTACGTTCAAACCTATGATTGCGTTGGATAAAAACCGCAATTTTTATACGTGTGCATGTAAAACAAATTTCGTTGTAGAAGGTTAAATACAACATAAACACATTTTCCAAACGACCAAAAAATGTAAAAGTATATTTAAACAAAACGCATTTGACTAATAGGTCGAACAACTGATGTTCTTTAACCCTGCTGACTGCCATTGTCGATTGCCTAATAAAATTGATCACAAGATGTAACAAAATGGATCTTAATATCAATTTAATACTAAACAGAAAACAATAAACTTGTGGCCAAGATGTTATGCCACAAACATAAGGTGTCAATATTTTTTAGTACACCAAATATTATAACATCTTCATGCCTTATATATCATGTACTGTAGTACGCCGCTAGATTAAAACTGACGTGGAAAGGTAACACATGGCCAGTAAAAGCTCTTTTTTTTTGAGAGCCCAGGTGGTTGTGTGGTCTAGCGGGACGGCTGTAGTGCAGGCGATTTGGTGTCACGATATCACAGCAGCATGGGTTCGAATCACGGCGAGGGAAGAACCAAAAATTTGCGAAAGCAAATTTACAGATCTAACATTGTTGGGTTGATGTTTAGACGAGTTGTATATATATATATATATATATATATATATAATTGCCTATAAATAGCAGCACATGACATACAAATCTATGGGAGTGTGGATTAATCAGTACAGAGATTAATTCAATTACACAAATAAAATTATAGATTGCCTAACAATGTAATTTTAACACACTTTTTAGTATGTAAATATAAGAATGTTTAAAATATTTACAAAATGATGAAAATAAACGCAATATTTCGCTAGACCAACTAGCTTTATCAAGCGTGCATCTATCCAGGTGAAATCGGATGTAGATTATAAGAAACTTTTGCAGCTCGCACTGAACTGCCTTCAAAATAAGAAAATTTTGCAGCTCAATTTATATGACCTCTTGCATTTAGCTGCTTTGAAAATAAGAAAATTTTGCAGCTCAATGTACATGTTGCACTTGGATTTAGCTACCTTAAAAATACATAATTGGTAGTTGAAGTTAGCAACGTCCATTGGCCAATATTACGGGATAAAAAGGACGATGCTTTGTTTTAAATTATTCTTTATCTTTCCTGTATCTTTTTTCGTCTTTTTCGTTAAGACCATCAGGTTCTAAAGTGTGGAGTTGGTGGATCCAAAAGTTTCCTCTTCTCCTTCTCGCCGTGGTGTCCCATTCGGTGTTGACTTCTATAATTTGGAAAGTGACATTATCAAAAGGATGTTTCGTTGAACGAAGATGTCTTGTGAGAGGACAGTTTTTGTTGGTTTTGTACGATGAACGATGGTTATTGAGCCGAATATTAAATTTGTCCATTGTTTCTCCCACATACTGAATGCCACAAGTGTCACATGTTAATATATAAATTGAGTTCTCCGTTTTACAGTGAACTGCACGCTTGATAAAGCTAGTTGGTCTAGCGAAATATTGCGTTTATTTTCATCATTTTGTAAATATTTTAAACATTCTTATATTTACATACTAAATAGTGTGTTAAAATTACATTGTTAGGCAATCTATAATTTTATTTGTGTAATTGAATTAATCTCTGTACTGATTAATCCACACTCCCATAGATTTGTATGTCATGTGCTGCTATTTATAGGCACTTTAAACAAAAAACATCACAGACGCTTTTGATAAAGCCCAAGAAAAAGATCGAGCTAGCCTCATGGAATACAAAGATAAGACGACCCGTGCAGATAGAATTCCGTTTGTTGTAACCTTCCATCCCGATTTGACAAATATTTCATCTACTATCCGAAAGCACTGGCGTCTTATCGAAAATGACTCTTCCTTAAAAAAAAAAATTTCCATCACCTCCTGTTATTGCCTATCGCAGACCCAAAAATCTCAAAGACATACTTGTGACATCAAAAGTAAAGAAACAAGAAACTTCTAAATTTGGGTGTTACAAACAATGCGGTAGAAGCAATTGTAAGTGCTGTAAAGCCGCCAACACTGACTACTCTTTCAGCAGCACAGTAACAAAGCAGCGATACAACATCTATGTTACATATAATTGCAAAACGGAAAATAGTATTTATATTCTTACTTGTGGAACTTGCAAGCTGCAGTATGTTGGTGAAACAGAAACTACATTCAACATCAGACTTAACAATCACCGGTCGTTCTATACAAAAGGAAGAAACTGTCCAATTACGAGACACCTCTTAAGAACAGGACATACTTTTGATAATATCACCTTTCAAATAATTGAGGTAAATCAAAATTGGGACTCCGAAAGGAGAAAACAGAGAGAAAGGTTCTGGATGCATCAGCTACGTACTCTTGAACCTGATGGACTTAATGAGAGGGATGAAAAACAGTTCTACCCAAAACCAAATGAATAAATCATGAATTTCATTCTATCCCAGCAGGCACAAAACGTTGTATCAACGTTGATCCAAAGTCAGTCTTCAACGTTGTTACAACGTTGAAACTTGGGTTAGTTTTGAAAGTTGTAATGACGTTGAAATTCTGACGTTGAATCAACGTTTCAGTTTCAACGTTGTATTGACGTTGATAACATGTTGAAATCGGGTCCAGTGACGTTGAAATCAGGTCGGGTTTAGGTTGAAATCAGGTCGGGTTTAGATTGAAATCAGGTCGAGTTAGGTTGAAATCAGGTCGAGCTAGGTTGTAGTTGGGTCATTTGTAGGTTGGTTGAAGTGATGGTTTTTGGGTGTACATTAATCCTTATTGACACGTGTTCAAATACAATAACAAGATACCTGAATTATGAAATGAAAAAGCCACTTTAGTTAGTGTCCATCAACAGTTCCTTTCTCAACAAGAGACTCCAAAAGAGAATAGTAGACAATAACAATCAGAAACGAAGACAAGAGACCGTTACAATATCAAAATTTGATTCGAAACCAAATATATCAATATTAACAAAGCTTACTTTTCTAGCATCAATTTCTCAAAGCAATGGAAAAAAGAAAAACTTACTACAGCACACTGGTTTGATTCTGGTTGATCAAGTTTTCCAACTTATACAAAATCATGTAAATGCAGCAAATTTGACACAGTGACACAAAAGCCTCCTTTGTTTTATGTGAATACATAGCAGGACCATTAAAATAAAATGTTCTCATTTTAAGTTTTTGTAATCCGAAATTTCATGTATTTACTTCTTTTTTATTGTCTTTTTTTCTTTTTTATTGCTACTTGTTGATCTGAAATTTGACTTTTTGAGGGTATACCGTATGTTTTTTTAAATTTATCTTGAAGGCATTTGGAACAAACCATACCATCACCCAGCTGTTTACTCATTCAATCATTATCTATACACCCGATACAATTGAGTAAACCGGAAAAAAAAGATGCACCAAATAACGTATTTCTAAATTTCCCTGCCTTTTTACTGGCACTAAATTAACTGTAGAAATTTAAAAAAAAAGAAGTTTTTAAAATGAAAAATTTATTTTGTTTTAATGATTTATTCTTTTGGCCTAGAAACTCCTTCTGCTTTCTGTGTGGCACACTTCAAATGTCCTGATCACTGCTCGTATATTTTGGATTCTGGTGTCTCTTTGTGGCAGACTAGAACAGCATCTGAAAGCATGGAAAAGAAATAACATAAATTTGAATTACATAAATAAAGTTGTGTACTTTTACAAGCCTGAAATGTTATCAAATTCCACCAATTATAAAACAATTATTTTATATCATAGAAAACAACATGTTCATTTGAAACAATTGTACCAGCTTGCATCAATAACAAGACAAAGCATGAATCCTATAAACCAGATCTGTGTTTTGCAATAACCATAATGTTCATATACAGATAAAACTATCAAAGATGAGAGATATTTTACGAAAAATCAGTGTTTAAGAGCAGACCATTTCTATGTGTGTCAGACACACCATATCGAGTTGCTGGCACCCCTCCCCCTTTTTCTGATATTACTGACTCTGTGCATGGCTAGATATGTTTTATGTTAGTTTGCTAATTAGAGGATATATGCAATCAAATCATTAAACTGTTTTGACATGAAACTGAATCAGATACAGTAAGATAAGACCTTGTCATAATTTCTGTGAAGGTAAACATGCAGATAATCTGATAAATAATTTGAATGTGTTTGTTTGTATTATGATTCTTCGTTAATTAAACTGTAAAATAGACTTACGCTAATATCGAGGTTTATACAGAAAAGTCTTCTATCTTCTTTATATTCCTTAGACGCAGTTGTTCACTATTTGTTTATCAGTCTGGTGCGATAATTTCTCGAGGATGACTTTCAAATTTTTCTAAACGGATGTTAAAAAGAGGTGCGCGTGCTTGCGTGCGCATCCAAATGTAAATATTCGGAACTCCAGTTGAAAACCGCGAAAATTAAAAAACTTCTCTATTATTATGATTACATTGTACATCGATGATATTTTAAGTTTATATATTTAATATCAGTCGGTAAAAATAATTAAATAAATATACCAAATAATTTCACCTATTTATTTAATTGAATATAAGCAATTAAAAAAATCGATTTGATTTTAAAAATATAAACTAAGAATATATCATATTTATACAGATATACATAAAATAGCATGAACAGGTTTTGAGATCTCCCAAAATATAGAGAATTATCAAACCAAAATTAGATCTTCTTAAAAATTGGATAGAATTGATTTTTTTTAAAATAAACACAAAACAAAATTTATTTGAAAAAGCCGATTTGTTATTAGTGATGTCTCCTGAACACTTGTTCTAGTCCAAAACTCCTTTCAATGTATAGACAATCATTTTTTTGTTATTAGTGATGTCTCCTGACCACATGTTCTTGTCCAAAACTCCTTTTCATGCATAAACAATTCGGCCTACCCCCTTTTTTGTGGGAAAAAAATGATTGATTATATATAGATCATGGAAGCATGACAGGAGGAAACCCCCTCACGCTTATGGCAGTCAGTGGACCCCCTTATAAGTATTATAAATTCTAGATTAGACACTTATTATTCAATCGTTTATAATACTGCAGCACTGCTCCTTGTTCGATCTGCTCATCCAAAATATCTGTACCCTTCAATTCTGACAATAATATTTTTCTGTCGCGATTGACTGACGTTAACCCAACGTTGAATTAACGTTGTTGTTTAAACGTTGATTTTAACGACGTAAATTCAACGTTGAAACAACGTTGTGAAGTCAACGTTGAATACCATGACGTTAGATCAACGTTGAATTTAGGTCGATCAACGTCACGACCATATTTCAACCAAATTTCAACGTTGTCTCAACGTTGAGTGCCCACTGGGATTTAACTAAAACAACTATTTGTTTAGATTTAAAAATTGTTATGTACAATGAACGGCAAAAATATTTTGTTTATATACCCCATCAATCAAAATATTAAACTTTTACACAAAAACGTCAAGCTACAAAGATATTTTTGTCATGCATCCGATTTCACCTAGATAGATGCACACGCCCGATGAAGCTAATTTGTTTAGCGAAATATTGCGTGAATAATATATAAAATATAACAACTAATTTTATAACACCCATTAGTGTGTTAAAGTTACATTCTTAGACACTTATATAATTTAATTTAGTAACTGCATCAGTTTATTTACAAACTGATCCACACCTAGATAGATTGAATGTTGATTGTTGCTATTTTTAGACACTATATATATATATATATATATATATATATATATTATATATATATATATATATTATCATTAATTCTATCAAAATTACTGATATCTTCACAATTTTAGCATTTGTGTTAATTTTTAGACGTTTTTTTTTCTAAAATGGAAGTGGCCGCAAGTTTGTTCAGTCTTGATATTTAAGTACATGTTGTATTGAATGCTAATACAATACATAAAAAAAAAGATTGACTACAGATATTTGTTAAGGGGCCAGCTGAAGGACAACTCCGGGTGCGGCAGTTTCTCGCTGCATTGAAGACCTATTGGTGACCTTCTGCTGTTGTCTGTTCTATGGTCGGGTTGTTGTCTCTTTGACACATTCCCCATTCCCATTCTCAATTTTATTGAGACTGAACATGAATGCAGCCACTTACATTTAAGACAAAACAAATCAGAAAAGTGAAGTTGTATGTCATATTTGATATCCACCATTTTCTACATAAAAAATGTCTGTACATAGTCATGAATATTACAGTTGTTGTCCATTCGTTTGATGTATTTTATCTTTTGATTTTGTCATTGGATTAGGGACTTTCCGTTTGAAATTTTACTTGGAGTTCAGTTTTTTTGTAATTTTACTTTATTCATATTAAAGCTTGAATTAATTTTTAGCGTCTTTTTATTTAATGCCCAAATCAGTTCAAACGTTTTACAAAAACCAATGGAATCGACTGGGTATACACTTAAGTGTTTAAAAATATTTAAAATCTTTCATCAGATGTTCTACAAATTTTAGGCCAAATAGTTATCAAAAGTACCAGGATTATAATTTTATACGCCAGACGCGCGTTTCGTCTAGATAAGACTCATCAGTGACGCTCAGATCAAAATAGTTCAAATAGCCAAATAAATACAAAGTTGAAGAGCATTGAGGACCCAAATTCCAAAAAGTGGTGCCAAATACGGCTATGGTAATCTACTCCTGGGGTCAGAAAATCCTTAGTTTTTCGAAAAATTCAAAGTTTTGTAAACAGAAAATTTATAAAAATGACCATATAATAAATCACCCCTTTTCTGAACTTCTTCTTTTTATTTTTATTTTTTATGTATTTTTAGGAGCAATCTTGGCCACAATGGGAAGGTATAACCAGTATATTTTTTATGCCAGAATGTTAAGATGTGGAATTCTAATAATTCTGATATTTCACAGCTATATATATATACGTTTCAGATATTTTTTCTTTCCTTTCACTTAAAGGGGCACTAGCTACGAGATACATAACATAATTAAATTGTTATTGTTTTTTGTTCAATCATTAATGAAAATAAAATAGGGAAATAATAATTCGCTATTAGTAGCCAGTGTGGTTCAATTTTCTCAAAATAAGCTAAGAAACATCGATGATGAATTATTCACTTGCAAGTGAATAATTTGACCTCATTGAATCCGTATTCATGTGAACTTCAATTTAACCCCGTAGCTAGAGATGGATTATGAATGATTGATGCGTGTTATGTTATTAAAAGAAAAGAATGTCAACATTGAAAGCGAGACAAAGGTAAATCATTTGATAGACTGTTTCGATCCACCAAATATCATTCTCATACATAAAATTGAAAATTAACTTAGTTCTTTAACCTTAAAATTGCAATTAGTCAGACATTGAAAAATCCATTTGCACGAGGTCCATACATCTATTTATATTTATAATTATGTTTATGTTTATATCGTGTTTTGTGACCATTGGTTTGTTTTCGGGGTCATTCCGATAGTTAATAAGATGGCGTCTAGACTAAAATACACACGAAACGAAGCTGCATAACATCGTGCCTATGCTCTGTAAATTGTTTATTTCATAATTTTTATAATTTGAATAAATGTTTTGCATTGTTAAATATCCAATATGAGATATGAAGTCAAATCGGTGAACATGAATTTGACAGTTTGTGCCCCTTAAATAAATTGGTGACACAAACCCCCCATTACATTACAGTAAGTAACCTGATGTTGAGTGGTTGTCGTTTGTTGAAGTATTTCTTGTTTCTAATTTTATATAGATAAGACCGTTGGTTTACCTGTTATAATTGTTTGACAATATTTATTTTGGGGCTTTTCATGGCCTGCTGTTCGGTTTGAGCCAAGGCTCCGTGTTAAAGGTCGTAATTTGACCTATGATGGTTACTTTTACAAATTGTGACTTGGATGGAGATTTGTCTTATTGGCACTCATACCACATCTTCTTATATCTATTAATACCATGAAGCATTTACTTTACTAAAACAGTACTTCCTGATCTATCATTTAGTGTACTTATTTATATTGAACCAAATTCGGATTAAATCAATGATTAACATAGTGAATATGTTACAGACATTTTTCATTTGAAACATTCATGCTGCTTTTTTTTTAAATTAAAAGTGTTCTAAAATTACACCCTGGTTTTTATTGGGAATGGTTCATAATGCTCCTTTTTTTATTTTTCTGTGTTGTGTTTTTTATACTATTGTTTTGTCTTTCGATCGTTTTTCATTTTTTACAATTGCATTGTCAGTTTGTTTTCGACTTATGAGTTTGGATATCCCTTTGGTATATATCTTTCATATCTCTTTTACCTATTGGTTAATACAAGTTTATTCTAGAGATCAAACATGTACAATACATTAAGATAAGAACTCTGCCACTGTTCCGATTGAAGCTAACTTGATCTCAATTTCCAGATAAATTTGAATACATGGGAGTGTGTCCCATATTAAAAGTAGTACCTGGTATCACACTAAAACACAATCTGTCTAAACTATATTATAATTATTGTAACGTTTTTAGTATTGGCAAACATTTGGTCAGACACATTAAGCTAATGACAGCTTGTGACTAAAATAAACATTCAACGGGAGTATAAATAAAGGCATCAGTAGTATACCGCTGTTCGAAATTCATCAATCGATTGAGGAAAAAACAAATCCGGGTTACAATTTAAAACTGGAGAAAACACATCAAATATAAGAGGAGAAATACGACACAACAGAAACACAACATTAAAATGTAACACACACAGAAACGAACTATAATAGTCATTTCCCTGACTTAGTACAGGACATTTTAAGAAAAAAAAATGGTGAGTTGAACCTGGTTTTGTGGCATGTCAAAACTCTATCTTTTATGGCAATGTTCAATATAATATTAAAATGATAACATTATATGACAGGACTACAATACAAATAAATGGGAGAACATATGAGACAGAGAAACACACGAATAATAGCTAACAAAGGGTACCAGGTTTAAAATTTAATACACCAGACGCGCATTTCGTCCACACAAGACTTACCAGTGACGCTCAAATGAAAAAGTTCGAAAGCCAAAACAAGTACAAAGTTGAAGAGCATTGAAGACCAAAAGTTCCACAAGAACTTTAAACAATGAAGATTACTCGGCTTATTCAACAAACAAAAACATTTTTTCACATTATCATTTTTTTTTTCATATATTTACAATTGATAAATATGTGGCATAACTGTACAACTTTAGTATTATTAATTTCTCAATTTGATGTGACTGCCATACAAGTGAGAGGTTTTAACTAGCTATAAAACCAGATTAAATCCACCATGTTCTACATAAGAAAATAGAATTGAGAATGGAAATGGGGAATGTGTCAAAGAGACAATATCCCGACCAGACACAAAGCCGAGGGCCACCAATGGGTCTTCAATACAACGAGAATCTTCCACAACCGGAGGCGTAATTCAGCTGGCCCCTAAACAAAAATGTATACTAGTTCAGTGATAATGGACGTCATAACAACACCTATTTCAGAATTTGTATCACACAAGAAAGATTTAAGTGTTTTGTTCTGTTGTACTTTTATATTCTCCATTATTCAAATCTAAAGAAACATATCTGTTTAAGTCGTATATAAATTGAAATTGATGAAAACAAATAATTTTAATTGATTCGTAGGATTTGGACTAAATGTCGTCCACTCATACTTCAACTTCTCTTATCTTATATTGAGTGTAGCAATGACTCAAATGTGTTTTATTTTTGTGTCAATGTTATAGGCCATTACAAGGTTAGGTGGAAAACTAATGTCGCAGGAGTGCGATCAACTGAGAGTTAAAACTCTAGACCAGAGCAGCCAAGAAATGATATTAGAAATGAAACGTTCTAATTATGAAATTGACAAAATAAAAAAGTCAATGCAAAGTTTGAAAACAGCCTATGAAGGAATGACAAACGAATTTCATAAATTTAAATCTACTCAGAGGAATAACATCCCTTGGAATGTTGGAGGTAAGTTATAACAGATCAGCAAATGTCGCAACTTTCTAATTTTATAGTATTATGTACTGTCAGAATATGATAAATGAACAAATAAAAACAACAGGAATGATTGTCGTCTTGCACATATTTGATTGACCTTATCAAAAGTATAATTGATAAGGGTGCAGATCTATGTGAACACTTTACAAAGATAAATTTTTACGTTTTTAAAATACATGACACATGATTTACGTACAAAAAGTCATTATATTCTAAACCGTCAATTTATCGAATATATAAATTTATTTGTTATATATTAACACATAAATAGGACATTTGTGCCTACAGGTGTAGCCGCCGAAAGTATTAATTACGATCAATTTTTTTCAACTAAAGTCGTTCACTAAAAATTCAGGCAACAAGCACACTACCAATCCAATTATATATAGAACACAATCAAAATCTACAAAAGAGGAAAATAGCATATTAATATAACTTGCTATATTTATATACCCACATTTACAATAATCAACCTAAAAAGGGGTTGGTGGGTTAACATAATATTGAACTGCTGCTACGTTAACCATTGTCAAACTTCGAATAACTTTAACTCTCAAAAGAACCCCTATGACATCGTTGTTAATATAATGGAATTTGATGCGACTGTCATACAAGTGAGAGGTTTAGCTAGCTTTACACTCAGGTTCAAACCACCATTTTCTACATAAGAAAATGCCTGTACCACGTCAGGAATATGACAATTTTTCAGTAATACTTCATCATGCTTTTCACGAATTTCATGAGCGCGTATACCCGTAAAAGCTGCATTGAGGGTATATCATATCAATCATATTGAGCATAAACACACACTATGTGTTTGATGTAAACACAAAACATGTGTTTGCAATAATCAATCACTAGATCGTTACTACGTCATGTGACTAATACTTTTAGTAAATCTATTAATATAAGACTTTTTAATTTGTTGGTTCACGGATGTACAGACCCATTTAATTTTCTTTAAAAAAAAAAGCTCCTGAATTTTATTTCTTGCTGACCCTACAAAATGTAGTACCTCTGAATATCATTCCTACCTACGGTTGGTCTTTCTTTTGTTACATCGATCCTGACCCCTTTGGTGTTTTATACGACAGGAAAAATTAAAATATGCATTAACTATCTAACATTTGTATATTTTTTTTATTGAGTTTTACATTTGAATTAATAAGGTTTATATGAATCCGTACTATTAAAAATTAGCTAACTATCATTTTCACTCTGTATTATGATAAAAAGCAATGTTTTGCAAAGATTTGTAATTTATAAGACAGCCTAAAGACGAAGTCAAAGGTAACTGTAGGTTGTCCGTCTGTCTATCTCGTCTTTCTGTCTCTCTGTGCACTCGTCATTCCAGCAAATCACACTTTTTTTTTCATGCTTGAAGATATTGATTGGATATTTGGTATATTGTTTTACATGAAAAGTTACAGATCAAGTGCGAATTTGCTCTGTTCTGATAGTTTTCTGCAGAGTAATGGTCTTTGGAAATTTCACGCAAATATTCAGTTGTCCACATTTTGTTTCGTCATGCTTTATTTATATTGATTTAAAAATTACACGGGTAGTATCCTCGTCATATCGAGTTGAGTTTGACGAAACGCACGTCTACGGTAAATACAAAAATTCATCCGGGTATCTATGATGAGTTAATTTAGTACAGTTGTTTTGTAATAGTTTGGTTAAGTTAGACAAGGCTCTGTTACGTGATTTTGATAACAACAATGCAAAAATATAAACATTCGAATATTTTGTTAAAGGAAATTCTAATCACAAATTTCAAGCTGTTAAGTATCTTTGTAAATAGCTTATATGTTAGTACATCAAAATTTTAACATATAGTTAATTATTTGACGCAGAATAATGCTTGCGTGTGTCAAAATTCAGAAGTTGTGATTCGTTTCTAACGCATAAAGAAAAGTGGTTTGCTTACTGCCTGTTACATCACACATTTCGTTATGATATAAAACAATCGTCAATTGGACATTGTTATATTATAGTTCGTTTCTGTGTGTGTATCATTTTAACGTTGTGTTTCCGTTGTGTCGTTTGTTTTCTCTTATTTTTTAGTGTGAATTCACATTACTATAAGACGTGTCACGGTACTTATCTATCCCAAATTCATGTATTTGGTTTTGATGTTATATTTGTTATTCTCATAGGATTTTGTCTAATGATTAGTCCGTTTCTGTGTGTGTTACATTTTAATGTTGTGTTTTGTTCTCTTATATTTAATGCGTTTCCCTCAGTTTAGTTTGTTACCCCGATTTTGTTTTTTGTCCATGGATTTATGAGTTTTGAACAGCGGTATACTACTGTTGCCTTTATTCGTGTTTTTCCGAGAATAGATTGGTGCCATGGCTTAGTTCAGTCGTGTCCTGCTTTGTTTCACGTTTGAAATGGTTGAGTTATGTGATTCTTGTCGTGTATGGAGGAAGCGTAACGATAAATATGAACAGACATTATACAACTATTGAAATACTTTTTTAGAAAATCGTTTCATTTGGAATAGAAAAGGACAAATGTACGCACATACAATGTAGTATATAATAAGTACATGCGGTTTGATTGCAAACGATATAACTATCCACCAGAGATCAAAATGATATAAATGTGAGCAACTATTTGTCGCTGTAGGGCCTTGAACAATGAGCAAAATTCATACCGTTCGTAATAATAATTGATAAGGTGGAAATTATATCGGTTTCATTTTAATTCGCTTTTTTACATTTGTCCATGTCACACGTAAATATTTTGTTTCGTGAATGGTTGAAAACCTATGTTGTCCTCTCAATATCGTTTGGTTAGTTTTATAGTTTGGTAACTATATCATGGGTGCATAACCCCCACATCTCCTTTTATTTTTCATTTAAAATTGAGAATGGAAATGAGCAATGTGTCAAAGAGACAACAACCCGACCATAAAGTAGACCACAGTCGAAGGCCACCAATCGGTCTTCAATGCAGCGAGAAACTCCCGCACCCGGAGGAATCCTTCAGCTGCCTTAAACAAAAAGTGGACAATCATGAACAATGCTTTTGATTATTATATCGAAAGCTATTTTAAAAGAGCAGTGGCTATTAAACTTATATCGCAGGAAAAATTAAAATAACAAAAAAAAAACCAACACCGAGGAAAATTCTTAACGGAAAGTCCACAAAAAAAAATACTACAACACGTCATTTTGATGACAAACAACGTCAGTACCTTGAATATATATATATATATATATATGTATCTTTTATTTTTTGTGAGGTTGATAAGAAATATTTACCTACAAGTTCTTCGTATCTTCCGATGAAATATTTTTAGAAAAAGGACGAAACGTTCTTTGAAATACCACTGGTTCATCTAATTTCTGCTCAGACACTGGTGACGTTTTACAAAGTCTGAGCAGCAGCTGCAAAATCTTGAATACCGAATGAGTTGGGAAATGTATATACTATATGCAGGTGACGTTGATCACTTGCTACTAAGGTAGGGGAAATGGATGATTTCAATATCAAAATCGTCTCGTTTTTCATAGATTCTGGTACTTAAATGACCGTCAATGTTAAATTTGAGGTATTATTCTTATATTCTATTATGACGTCCCTGTTACGCTTTGTAAACAAAGTTGTGTACTAATCAGCACAAAAAATATGTTTGACACATGCGCATAAACTAACTATTTGCATTCTCGTTGTTTTCATTTTTATCTTCATAAAGTTCATATATTTTAACTGCTTACATAAAATCTATTAGTTATTGAAATAAAACATAATATAATTGCCCTCTAGTAATTTTTAAAAGGTTATTTAATATGAAAATGGCTGCAACCGGTATCGTTGTTATGACTGTTCCGTCCATTTAGCAAACCTCCCATGTAAATGCACATGTTTGATGACTCATCGTCTGCTGTCAAAATGAATAGATACACAGTATCGCCGTTGAAAATTGGACTCAGAGTAGATTATAAAGGGGCATCTTATAAAATAACAGACCACTTCATGGAAAAAAAATATGTTAGGCAATACATAATACAATCTATGGCTAATGGAGGAACAAAAAGGGTTTTCAGACACGAGATATGTGATGCCAGAGTTAGTTCAGTTTTCTCAAATTTGACAGAGGACACCATATTCAATTTTGAAAAAAATGAACAGTCACAGTCAAATGAGGAACTATCCCAGATTGATGAAGACTTAACTGCTAACTGTATAAAACCAAGAACCACCTGCCAAAAAACCAAGATTTAAGGAGCTGCCTAGCAAAGAAGAAATTGAAAAGTTAGCGCTGGCAAGAACTGAGCCAAGAACTAACCAGCAGACATTATGGGATGTAAAACTTTTGAGAGGTAAAAACCATAAAATGCAAAAATATAACATTAGAGGGAAAATATAATCATTAGTTGATGGTAAATTGGTCTCAAATAAAAACATTTTAATGATAAACATAGAAAATCGTGAGGTAATGGTATTCGGCAATGAGTCAACAACCTAGCAATATTTTTTTTATCGTTTTCAAACATAAAATTTACTCTTCAGTGTTAGGGACTACATGTATAACGTAAATAACAAGAAATTTAAAAAATCAAATGATGCAAATTCCAAAATGTAGTATTCTTAAAATTAAATGAGATGTAATTCGATTGTCACTCTGTCAAGATGCGGAATTAAAATAAAAATATTCTTTGATATTTGTCTTTTTCTGTACTTAAGTTAGTGTTATTTATCATATATGCAAGCATACATGTACTTAAAACAAAATATATATTTAAGAAATTATTATAACAGTTATGAGCATACTGAAGTAGTAAACAAAAGACCCCGATGGGGAATCGAACCCCATCCTCCTATAGAAAGGTGTACTTCCAAAATACTACCAGGGTTTAATGTTTTGTTAAGTATTACAGCAGCAAAAGCATAACTTATTTTCACTACAAAATTTTGAATGACACGAACATGTTGGTACATGAAAAGAAGACAAGCTGAATATTATGTTTTTAGTCTAAATAAAAAAGATTGATAGAATACTGTACATTTAGTAGGTCGCTCTAGTCTACATGTACATGCACAAACACCAACATGCTTCTAGCATAAAACGCTAAATTAAAACATGAAATAAATTATACCCATATAAAATTCATCACAATTAAATAAAATATTTATAAGAATTACTTGAATACATAAAAAAAATGGTACAAATAATTTCAGGTTGACTAACTGAAAACAAGCACAGCAGCAGTTTTGAGGAACTAGATGAAACTACCCTAAATGACAGATTGTGCTACTTTTATGCAAGTTTGCAGACCAAACAAGGAAATGATTATTCAAAGTCAGCACTCGTCGGAATTCGATCTGCTATTTCTAGGCATATAACTGGTCCTCCTTATAATCGTGACATTAACATAATTACTTACAAATCATTTATGCCATCAAATCATGTAATCACGGGTATGATGAAAAAAATGAAAAGGGAAGGAAAAGATATAACAGTACATAAAAAGGCTGTAGCTGACGGTGATATTCAAAAGCTATATTCCAGTGATATATTCAGTACTGATCACCCAGTAACTCTCCAAAATAAAGTTTTCTGGGACATTATGCTCAATTTTGGAAGGAGGGGACAGGAGGGGCTTGTTGATTTAAAGAAAACATCTTATGCCAAATCTAAAGATGACAAAGGTCAAGAATACTACAAAATGACTTACAATGAATGTGAAAAAACACACCATGGTTTAGATTCGAAAGAAAACGCAAGGGACGTAAGAATGTACGCTAACCCTGGGGACATTCACTGTCCAGTTTTTAGCTTGGACTTTCATCTAGGAAAGCTTAGTCCAAGGTTTACGGCATTTTTTCAGCAAGCACTTCAGTACCCCAAACCAACTGTATGGTATGCTGCTCAACCTATTGGCAAAAACTAATTGGCCAGTATGATGTCAAGAATATCTGAAGAAGCTGGTCTATCTATAAGATATACAAACTACTGTCTGAGAGCCACTGTGACAACAGGATTGAAAAGAGCGGGGGTCGATGACCGGGCTATAATGTCTGTGACGGGACAACGAAATGTCAAATCTTTGGACAGCTACATGGAAGGTCAAATTGACAGACAACGCAGAGAGCTTTTCAATACACTACAGGGAGTTGCAACTGCAAATTCTGATTTTAATTTTAATTGAAAACAAAACAGAATCAAATGCCCTCGCCACATCTACACAGAATAACTCATGCCAGCTCGCTGTTTCTTCCTCATTAGCGAAAAATCCACTGTCTGATTTGAACATTTTCACCAATGCTACAATCACTGGGGGAATAATCCATATTAACGTGATAAATAAGGAATAAATGTGTCTTACCTTCATATGCAACCGTCAACCGCCATTTCCACCATCGTTATGAACTGTGACGTAAAGAAATCTCTGAACAGAAACAAAAACTTGTTGTTTGATATTTAATTGTTCTATTTTAGAATATTAAATGTTAAAATTGTTTATCAAAAGTTTTTTAAATCTGTTTCTATCATAATTCCATTGCGGAACCCTTTTTTCCGGTATATTTTGTATACGTTTATTTGGGAGGAAATAGGAACAGTCAAACATTCCTAAGGTATTCTTGTACGCTTCGACCTATAAAAATACCGTATTTGTCCTACTAGAATCGAAACAATTCCTTCATGTCATGCTCTATGCTCATTTTAACATGGGTAGGCATTATATTTGTCGATATTTTACACTGAGCGTTATTACATTTGTCGATATTTTACACCTCGCTAACGGTCAGTGTAAAATATCGACAAATATAATGCCTACCCATGTTGAAATGAGCATAGAGCATGACATGAAGGAATTATTTCTTAAATTAAGCAGAGGAAGCTGTGTATGTTGTTTCATTAATTTCTAGTTTGGGGTGACTAGAAAAGATCACAAGATTTTGGATTGTTAATGGAAAGAACATCATCAATATTTCTGAGTGTAAAATTGAAAGATCCTGCTTCTTTGATCTTCTTGTTTTCGACAAATGTCTGAAAAAATCCCGACTTATATTAAATAAAAATAAGAGAGGCGCACAAATCGTTCCCATAGGAATGCCGAAAATTTGCTGGGAAAGTCTACCTTCAAATTCAACAAATACGTTGATAATAAGAAACTCCAGCATATATACTGATCACTTGTTCCTCTGTGTAGCAAGTTTTACTTTTTTATTCACTTTTAACGAAATATGCCGTATGGTATCCCAAAAGTAATATACATTTCAGCTTTCTAATTGTGAACTTTCCATTTCTAAGTAGCAACATTCCAGCAGCACCTGCATACGGGGTATATATCTCCCAATTGATACGATATTCCCGTGCTTGTATTTCCTATCATGATTTTCTTGATAGAGAGTTGCTGCTCACAAGGAAGCAATTAAACCAAGAGTTCCAAATACTGAAGTTGAAATCATCCCTTCGTAAATGTTACGGACGCCATCACGAGTTGGTTGACCATTATGGAATAACTGTTTCACAGATGATTTCGGATCTGTTCCTTACGTCGTAACTACAATCCCCTTCCCTTTCATGAATGTGACCTATCGAATCATACTATTTACCGGATTTGTTATAACATGAGCAACACGACGGGTGCCACATGTGGAGCAGGATCTGCTTACCCTTCCAGAGCACCTGAGATCATCTCTAGTTTTTGGTGGGTTTCGTGTTGCTTATTCTTTAGTTTTCTATGTTGTGTCATGTGTACTATTGTTTGTCTGTTTGTCTTTTTCATTTTTAGCCATGGCGTTGTCAGTTTATTTTCGATTTATGAGTTTGACTGTCCCTCTAGTATCTTTCGTCCCTCTTTTACAACGTATACTTCCTTTTTTATGTTGAAAGCATTGTAGATTATTTCTTTTATACGACTTTTTAATTTCACCTGCGGAGTGGTGGTATATAGAGTTGAAATGTCAAAAGTATGGATAAAACTTATTTCAGAGAAAGATCGAGATTTTAAATTATCTAGAAGTTCTTTTGAGTATTTTGGAATCCTCATAAGGTTTATACCACTAAGCGAGTTTACAGTTTCACAGTACTTATAAAGACCCTTTTTTACTGCGGAAAGAATCGTTGTCTATTTAATGTACAATTCCTTCGTCGAATATGTAGGTGTGGAATTTTGTGTAGATTAGGTATCAATACAAGCAAGATCAGTCCTCCGATTTGCAGCTCAATGTAATATTCATTGAATCCACGAAGGACTTATGAATAGCCAAAATCTCATCGTTATCAAATGATGTTTTTGTATTTGGGATTACATGAGAGCTTATGTATTCTTATTATTTTACAACACACTCGTAGTAGTACGATTTGCATACAAAGACAAGTCACGAAAAGTAAAATTGTTTAATGCAGTTTTGTCGATAAAACTCTCCAAATATGGTTTAAAAGGCTTTTTTTCTTCTTTGTCAGTTGGTTAATTGTGTAACTTCGTAGAATTACAAACTATCTGTATTGAACTGAAACACATATATACTATTTTGATTCTTAACCATGACAAACTTGATCATATCATGACGAATTTCTAGACACTTAACAGAACCACGTCAATACTTAACCAAACTACAGCAATTTCTATAGTTTGCTTATTCTTTGTTAATTTCTTGAAAATGACAATTCCAGTGAAGATTGCTTGACCTTTCACAGATTTAAACATTTGCTTTTTATTTGCTCGTTTGAATAGAATTGAGGCAATCGTTTGGGGAAGTAACTTAACTTAACCATGCTTAACTTAACCAAAACTATGACAATATCACAGTACTAAACGCTCCTCGATATGAAGAAGTTACTACATGTAAATTGGGGCATATTTTTATTATGGCAAGTTACATATCAAGTTCGAATTTTGTTCCAGTCTGATGATTTTGTGCAGAGTTATGGTAAATTTTCTTAAATAATCAGTTTTCCACATTTCTTTTAGTTGTGCAATAAGTTATTGACTTGATATTTTTTATATAGTTTACAACATGACTAGTTATAGATCAAGTTAGAATTTTGTTTCAGCATTTGTGTCCAGTACACTTAGTTTTAACCGATAGTGGACTATGTTTTGCCATGCAATACTCTCAGAATGCTTGTTCATTTTACAAATTGGAGATAAGACCATTTTCTCAGCAGGGGAATTATTTTAGATAGAAATCAAAGTATTATGATCTACTATCAGACTTCTTGTAAAAATTATACTTCTTTTTCTCCCTTATTTTCAGATAGGCTTCTTCATCTGAATAGAATTAAAAGCACTTCTGAATTCAAGATGCTTCTATTGAAAGGAACTTATGCCTCATATGAAAATCGGGTGTATTTAGCAGGATCGGTAAATACAGGCAAGAGTACTCTCGCTAGTGTCCTGATAGGTGACCAAGTTCAAGAACATTGGAAGTCTACAGATGGCCTCATTATACATTTTGGTAGAAATGGGATAGACATTGATAAAAGGAAAATGATTCCAATTAAAAAGGGTAACTGTCAATTCTGTTGAGCCTGCACTTACTTTATTTATTTTACTTTTTAAAGAAATTATCTAGATTAAGACTTCAAGTCAATTAGAATTTATCTAATTTAACAACTACACCAAATAATTCTTACTAGTAAAACAAATTATCTGGTTCACAACTTAAGTCAAGTAAATAACTAGCTTTCTAAACTTTTGTAATATCTAAAAGTAAAGAAAATACTTAAAGTATATATTATGTACATTGTTGTCTACTTAATGGAATTATATGCAACTGTCATACAAGAGGTTTAGCTATCTATAAAACCAGGTATAATCCACCATTTTCAACATAAGGAAATGCCTGTACCAAGTCAAAAATATTACAGTTGTTTTTCAATTTGTGTTTAATTAGTTTTTAACCCGAATGGGTTTTTGCTTAATCGATTTATAACTATTGAACAGCAATATGCTACTGTTATTTGAGCTTTTGATTTTCCCATTTGATAAGTGTAAAGAAAGAGATAAACAAATTAATACATCTTTAACGTTATTTGAAAAAGACAAAGAATCAAGATCAATTTAGGCTTAATTGTCCTTATCTACCTTGATGGTCTTTCAGCTCCAGTTGTTTTTATGTATTTATTATTATACCCCCGCTTTCAAAAAAAGGGGGTATACTGTTTTACCTCTGTCTGTCAGTCCGTCCGTCCGTCAGTCCGTCCGTCCATCAGTCCGTCCGTCAGTCAGTCCGTCCCATGAAACTTTCGTCACATTTTTCTCAGGAACTACACATCCACCCTTTCTGTAATTTGGTATCAACATTTATATATGTCAGCCATACCGTGTGATGCGTTTTCAGATTCATCATTCATCGACTTCCTGTTTACCGAACACTTGTATGATTTTACACATGATAGCCAAGTTGAAAAATTTCGTCACATTTTTCTCAGGAACTACAATACAAGGATTTCTGAAATTTGGTTTCAGGATTTATATAAGTCAGCTATACCGTGTGATGCGTTTTCAGATTCATCACTCGACAACTTCCTGTTTACCGAACACTTGCATATTTTTACACTATTAATATTATCCACTTGCGGCGGGGGTATCATCAGTGAGCAGTAGCTCGCAGTTTCACTTGTTCCTACCTTTCACACATTTTTGTTTTGAGTGTTCTTATTTTACGGTAAATACAGAACACAAATTAAAACGACGAAAGGTGCTATTTTCATTTACTTTATACTTAATTGTATGAATGTTTTATAGTTTAATCTGCATGCAGTGCTTTTGTGTCTGTTTTCTTTCTTGCTTGTTGTCTGCAATGTTTTGATAATTTGTCTTGATGCAAAATATTTGGACAAAATTAAGAACCATCACAGGTTTTTTAGTATGAACTAAGATCAGTAATTCAGTCCGTTTCAAGGTTACTTAAGAAGATCTAAAAAATACTTCGAAAGTGACTTTGACCTATTAAATCGAAAGTAATAAAGTATTATACATCTACTAAAACATGCATGATCTTCATTGGACATAAGTCTGTTAGACATCAGTAACTATATTTTTCAATGTGTCTTACATAGTTGCTTTCAAACTTCTTGCATGTACTGCAAAACAGCAAAACTGCCAAAATATCTCATTCATTTAATCATGTTTTACATAATAATGTCTCTGAAATTTGAATACAGATTCTGAAAAAAAGACTGCACTTTGTAAAGACAATTTATTTATAGATGTAATAATACTTTGAAAAAGAATACAGTAATACTGTATTTAGGTCTTTTCCCTTTCAACTCAGGTGAATAAGTATTAAGATTAAAATTGTAGGTAGTGCTGGTCATGATGTTTTTGCAAAACTACTTCGTGGAAATCCTGAGATAAAGTGTTCAGAAGAACACACTGATCTGCCCAGCAGTAAATCAACCCAGGGTGATACAGAAGTTATCTATAATAGAAATTATGATAATGATCAGACAGAGGAGACAAAAGAAGAAGGGCCAATGAGGTTGGAAGTATCGATCCAGGAAGATATGCTAAAAGAAATATTAGAAGGAAATTACAAGATGAATATTGCTCCCTCTGACCTGGTTGATTTTGGAGGGCAAAAGTCGTTTGACATGACACATCAATTATTCATTCAAAGTAAAGGCACCTTTGTGCTAATGTTTGATGGTAGATATGGTTTAAACGATCCTTTGGAAGATTATAAACCAAATGATGTGACAACAGTTTGTAAGTTTAAGTTTATATATACTTTCAGCTCGCTTAACCATGTGGCCTTTTTTGTCTGTGGGTATCTCGTACTAAATACCCACAAAAAAATGGGTTGGGTTATAATGATAATCACATTATCCATTGGCAGCTTACAGTATCATTGTAAAGTCTGTTTGCAGGAAACATTTTCAAAAATCGTCATGCTGAATGACAATAGCAAAATATGAACTTTAGGAGTTTTGAAATTCACTACCCCTCAACTATTTAGGGATCATAGATTTATTCTTACGAAGAATCCTCGAGCATGTTTGAAGCTTTTTAGTAGGCTCTTCTCAGTAGTCTATTTGACAATAGTTATCATAATCCATTATATTAAGATGCTATCAAGGAAAGTAAAGTATTATAGAGGAATAAGCACCTGTGTATTTTCGAATACAACCTGCATGTTAGTACAAAAATATAAACTAGAAAATAGATATTAAGAATTTCTTCAAAAATACTGTGTTATGCTTGGAGAGTAATGTCACGTCTCTACAAAAAATAAAAGCTATTAAAATATTTTCTGATTATATTTAATAATCATTCTTTTTCAATAATAAGAAAATACCAAACTTTTATAATTAAATAATATAATATAAACAAAGTATATACAATATAATATGATACATAAAAGTCATCAAGACACAAAAAACAGTCAGAGGCGTTACTTAACAAGATAATTATTAAGTTACTTATATAGGTATTGTTTGTTGTTAAAGGGAAACTTCGCAAAAAAATGACAAATTGATATTATGTCCATTCTGTATAAAAATGCACAAATTCAAAAATATTAAATTTTTAGTCTGCTAGATATGAGATCACCAACGATTTTAAATTTAGAGTATCAATTCTCTGCGTCCGGCCATTTTGACATCTTCTCGGTATAGAAACCACGATATATCTATAAACCACAAAGGACCATAACCAGCAGTAACCTTACGTAGTCGTAATTTCGTGTCTATAGCGTACGGTTGTCTTAGCCGACTAACTATAAACTCGATACGGAAAATGTAATTGTTTTTACATGACTATGATCTGTCTTTTTTAATGGGTTTGTTTTTACTTAGTTTTTGAAACAAGAAATTTATATAGTAATTAGTTAAAAAGTAAAAGATCATAGTCATGAATAAGTGTTCAGTTCAAGTTAAAATTGTTTTCGAAAATCTAATTTGTTCATAATTCTTTTTATTGTGAGGTGACAAGTCCAGGTATCCAAGCGATTTCCTGTTTGGGTTTAAAACTCTTATTAAACAATTACACAAAGCAACTTCGTGCATCAATTCACTTCTGAGGGTATTGATCAATGTACACGGTCGATAACTTGAAACTATCCATTTTGAAACTATAAGGTGTATAATAAACATCTCTGTCTTGCGTGTCGGATAGTGATATGCTAGTCATTACTAAACTCATACGCTTGTTTATAAATAACATTTCTGGTGCAAAGAACGATATTTATAAAAATCTAAATAATTCCAGAAAAGGGTTTGATAAAAAAAATCTATTTACATATTTTTCCCAAGGGTAAATTGAGGAAAATGTAAGAATATACTCGTTGTCAACACTGATGGACATTTTGAAACATACAATAAATATTAATTAATCAACAATGTACGCACTTGTCGGTCATTCGTTTATACGCAAAGAAAGTTACGGAACTATAGATAGTCGCAATTTAAAATATATACATGTATATTGAATATAAGAAAGAAACATTCAGAACCAATTTGATTTAAATACAGGTCGATATCTAACTTGCTTTGGTTCATCGAAGTTATTGGCATAGTTAAATCACAGATTTATATTTCAATAAGATTGTTCTCGATGAGTCATCAACACAATTATTGGGTTTAATGTAAAATATTGTGAACATGGTTTAAAAAGTACATTATGTCATTTTGTCTGTTCCGACATGCATGTTATTAAAGGCCACTGGACGTACACTAGTAATCTTCAAAAAGTCTATTTAAAAAAATAAAAAAACTTCATTCCGGATAGACTAATAATAGTTGTATTGACGTCTGGTCAGCTAGAGGGTTGATTAATTTATTACGTTAGCTTGTGGGGGAATAAACCATGTATTGCACTTATGCATAGAATATTAAATAAGAGCAGAAACATATAATGTATTATATTTGTATGATACGAGTAACATGAGAAAAAATATAAATACGAAAAGTCGCATATCTGGTACAAAAAAAAAGAGTCTTACCATCTATAGCATTTCACGTACAATTGTAATTCTGAATCGAAATAACGTACAGTCATCACAATACATGAATGACGGTAAGCTTTGATAAAAAGGGGTGCCGCATCATCATCAATCTATTTTTTTTAAATTTTATACTTTCCTGTTATTCTTATCAGTTAACGCAGAGACATGTCACTACGGATCTCTAGTTAACGACAATCAACTATATAAATATCTGAATCTGATGTGACTAACCGTTGATCTCTTACTCTTTTTTTTTTTCTTCTTTTTTTTTATTTGGGCAGGAACATAAACATTGTTAGATATACTTAGGGTTTCCAGGTTGTTGGTTTATTTTTGGGGGGAGGGGGCGTGTTGGAGCACAGGCCTATCCAAAGTTACAAAATAAGAGCGTTTTATTTATGAATTCTGTTCTTGGGTGTAGTTTTCCTTTTTTTATAGTTCATTGATTTAGATTGAGAAAAAATCTAGTCAGAATTTAAATCTTTCCAGCAATCCCCCATCTAAAACTCCTCTAAAATCATGAAAGGTCATGCTTCACAATTATCAGAATTTTCTTTGCATTGTTACATTCTGTATCGGTAGTAATTAACCATGACATGACATTTCCGGATATAACAGAGCTACTTGTTTATTTCATGTATGTGGTTAGGTGTCGTCCTATGAGGTCTGACGTATACAGGTTCACATTTATAATGATTTGTGATATAACAAGGTTTTATAACATTTTCACTTCTGCATGTTCTGTATACCACATTCTTATCTTATATTCAGACCGAAAGAGGATGTGAATATTTTCCAGGACAAATATTGAGTATCAAAGTATCAAATCAATTTCGGGATTTCTTTCTTTCTTGGTATTAAATAACAGAAATTTAAAGAATAAACTGCTTGTCCTCTTTGGGGGTATTCTTGCCGGTTAAAACAGACATATAAT
This sequence comes from Mytilus edulis, assembly GCA_019925275.1. Classification (NCBI taxonomy): domain Eukaryota; kingdom Metazoa; phylum Mollusca; class Bivalvia; order Mytilida; family Mytilidae; genus Mytilus; species Mytilus edulis. The sequence continues at coordinate 116,507,198 of CM034350.1, read as the reverse complement.
TATATGTGTATATATGTCTCTAGTTAAGACATGGTTTATGAATGAATTATAAGTCTTGCAAAGGTACAAGATATAAAGCACATTGAAAATTGATTCCGCCGATCTGTCTCCATCCAAAAAAAAAAGGAAAGTTGACGTTAGATTGATTCTGTCATTTTTTGTTTTAAACATCGTTGGTCAAATAGCTAAAGTATTATACGTTGTGGGGACTTAGAATATTTGAATAAGGACATTCCCGATTAGGTATCATTTTTTTGTTAATGTTTTTTCACACCTGAAAAGAATGTTTGTTCGTAATTATTCGATTCCATTCCAAGAAGGACCTTAATTGTCCTGTCAAATTTTTAAGAATCTTTTTTAAATAGTTGAAGTATTTCTACGTTGTGAGATTTAAAATATTTTGATGAGAACATTAATTCCTGAATATGTAAATAAAGATCGCTTTGGACGGACCAAATTATATAATTGCAATTGGTAATTATCTATTTCAAATATTCAAGGTTACCGATTCTAATTTTAAATAGTATAACTTTTAGTTCATACACCCGTGTTTAGAAGGACATAATTATTTATAAATTTGTTTAATTAAATTAATTCAGTATTTCATGGTTACAAAAATATTCAGCGGTCATAATTCATTTTAAACTGAGCTTACGCAAAATATTAAAATATACCACGGCTATCCAGTTATTGTGCCACCTAATTATTTCCCCAAAATAATTATATTTCTTTTTTTATATTTTCTGTGTCTAAAACTATCACTCCCGTTTATCTTTCATACGAAATGTTGTTCACACCTGGAACGGATAACCGTTACGGCTAAAATTCACTGAGTGAAGGTCAAAAGATTAGAATTACAGAATCCAAATCATTCAATTACCTTGAGTTTAATCACGCTTTCAACGGTCACTTAGTGTCACAGTACAATACACATTGTATTTACACAGTACTAGCTGGAAATATTTTCTAGACTGAAGTAAAAGGTCAGAATACAAACATGCATTTTTAATACACAACCAATCATGTCAGTAATATATGTTTGTTCAAAATATTCGTCGGAAAAAACAATCATAAAAATGTTCTATTGTATGAATAACTTTTATGACTATAATCATATTAGAAATCCTTAAAACATAAATCCTACAATTTAATTTTAAAAGTTGCACAGCTGATCACATTTTCCTTTATTAAATTTCAGTTGGGTAATAGCTACACCAAAAGTCGTCGATGCGCTTTAAATCGCGTTAAAAATGACACTCCGTAAATTTTACGGACACCATCACGAATTGGTTGATCCGTACGATGTGTCTTTGTCCAAACAAACTAAGGACATTTTTACCACGTGTTAGATTGTGGTTTGTCATTACGTCGTCTGATCTTTTAATTACCGAACGTGACTTTTTCTCGATTGTGACTGTTTTGCTGAGCGTGAATTCGCATTGCTATAAGACGTGTCACGGTACTTTTCTATCCAAAATTCATGTATTTAGTTTTGATGTTATATTTTTTTTTCCTATCGGAATTTGTCAAATAACTTATCGTTTGTAGTTGTAAATCTTATTTTTTTCTGTTGTATTCGTGTGTTATGGTAAAGATAATTAATCACCCAGTTCATTTATTAGATTTTAGTTTGGACCAACTAAATTTATACAATATATTTGGTTTACAATTTGATTTAGAAGAAACACCGACAAATCTAGATAATACAATTAATTATCTAGTTACTACCACAATTTGATATTTATTAGTATAGTTATTTTCATTGTTATTAATAAATGTTATATTAGTATTACAAATCTAATCTTGAATTCTATCCTAATTCTATCCTATTTTTGGGAAATTTTTAGAAATTCAAATGTGACGTCACTTTGTGCGTTTATCGCTTTGGCTAACTCGGCTGTGAATTTTTATGTGCTGGTTTTATTCTGTAGTTAGTCACCACTTCGGTTTTATCATGTATATCTTTTATAAAGTAATTTTATAAAAATTTACTGTTTGCAAAAGTATGAATTATTCTAATTAATAAGGATGTTCTTATCCCAGGCAGAAAACCCTAGCCGTCTTGGGCACAGCTTTTTGGAACTTTTGTGCCTCGGTATATTTCAACTTTGTACTTGTTTTTGCTTTTGTACTTTTTCATCTGGGCGTCACTGGTTAGTCTTGTGTGGACGTAACGCGCGTCTTGCGTATTAAATTTTAAACCTGGTACCCTTTGTTAGCAATTATTCGTGTGTTCTATAAGTTTTCCAATTTGTTTGTATTGTAGTCCTGTCATGTAATGTTGAAATTTTAATTAAGAAATAATTCATGGAAGCCATAGATTTGTTGGAAATTTACACATGGCCTTGGCCGTGATATTCGAATTTTATCCTGAGCGTTAGCGAGGGATAAAATTAACGAATATCAGGGCCCAGGCCATGTGTAAATTTACAACAAATCTATGGCTTCCATGAATTATTTCGATTCTAATAGGACAAATACGATCATTTAAAAACTGAAGCGATGATGGGTATACCGTGTGTGTGGCTGTTCTATTTTACCCACTGTTCGATAAATGTAAAACAAATCTAATAAACCTGCATGAATGATTTCTTAACTAACCGCTAGAAATAAAATGTAATTACTATTTTTACTTCTCAGTAAACCCAACATTTGCAATTTTAAATTTTACATTTTTTATCGTAAGCTACTGTTAAATTCACTGTTGACATGTTGTAACCAAGGAGCCGCCATGTTGACTTGCTGAAATTAGTAAATGTGCGAATAATGCAATAGAACAGAAAACAAGCAACACCTACCTCAATACTTTATTTTAATGCAATTGTATCCGAGTTTAGAAGGTAAACGCAATAGAAAAACCTTCAGCTTTGACGTTTTCATTCGTTTGACGTCATGTTTTGAAATGACGTTAATGCGCCAAAATCATTACTGGAATTTCGCGGAATTTTAATTTATTTTGTTTTTGTCCATTTTTCCGTTCTATAATGTGTAAATTCTATTTGTTATGCGTCAGAATCAGAATAAATGTTCTGTAGGGTTTTATTCAATTGTAATTGTTGACACAGCGAAATCCACAACCGTTTACACATAGGTTACGATACATGTGGATTTACGTGGGAGGCATATTTAAACAGCCATTTGTGTACATCTTGGAGTCTGCGCTAAGTATAGATATATCGAGAATTTTATCACGGTGTTGTTTACAAAGCGAAAGAAGCACGTCATATTAGAATGTTATATTTAACATTGCCATAAAAGCGGGAGGTTTGGCATGCCACAAAACCAGGTTCAAATCCACATTTTTTTCTTAAAATGTCCTGTACCAAATCAAGATAATGGCCATTATAGTTCGTTTCTTTGTGTGTTACATTTTAGTGTTGTGTTTCTGTTGTGTCGTAGTTCTCCTCTTATATTGGATGTGTTTCTCTCAGTTTTAGTTTGTAACCCGGATTTGTTTTTTCTTAATCGATTTATGAATTTCAAACAGCGGTATACTTTATTTATTAGATGGTTAACGAACAAGACTTGAATCAGATTAATTCCACTCCCGACAGAAAGACTTTAACTACGTCACAGAAGTCAGGAAGTTCGAATAAATAATATTTATAATTCCCAATTTTCTTCTTTATTAGTTTTCATATCCAAATAAAACTTAGTGAATATGTTTTTTATGGTATTATGAACATAATAAGATGATAATTTAAAAATCGCGAATACCTTTAATTATATATTTCATAACGAGTGAGAATTGGATATCGCTTGATATCAACTCAAGTTGTTTCATTACAATATATAAGTATAAACGAGCCTTCAGTGAGTTTATTATTTCTTTTTAAATTAGATAACGAGAATTGATAGCAAGCGATATCCAAGTCGGTAAACCTGTTTCTCTTATGGTCAAAACTTTCATTGTGTTGAAATATAAATCCCGCGAATCGTTGATCTAATCTAGTATGACGTCACATAATCAGTTCCGATGTCAAACTTTACGTTTTAGAATGTAATAATATTTGACTAAATGAAGATTTCCAGGTGAAAGTGTGTATGTTATTGAGGAAATCTGATATGTCCGTATCCACAAACGAAATGCACATCGCTTAACCTTTGAAAATTATCAATTACATAACGAATAGCCAATGGAAATGTCGTAATATCGTATCATGATGCTGATTAAGCCTATCAAATTAACGCATAACTTCATATTTCTTTTTCGTTTCACACTCAGTACAGTTTTGTACAAGAAATATCTCGTCATGCAAGAAATAGATAATAAGCCACAACCATAAGAGAAAATCATTTTATAACTCAATAATTTTTTTCATAAAATATAAAAACATGGACTAACTGTAGTTTGTTTACGATCACAAATAAAATTGAGAATGGAAATGGGGAATGGGTCAAAGCTAAACAACCCGACCATAAGGCAGACAACAGCCGAAGGCCACCAATGGGTCTACAATGTAGCGAGAAACTCCCGCACCCGGAGTCGTCCTTCAGCTGACCCCTAAACAAATACGTATACTAGTTCAGTGATAATGGACGTCATACTAAACTCCGAATTATACACAAAAAACTAAAATTAAAAATCATACAAGACTAACAAAGGCTGGAGGCTCCTGACTTGGAACAGGCGCAAAAATGCGGCGGGGTTAAACATGTTTTGTGATATCTCAACTCTCCCCCTATACCTCTAGCCAATATAGATAAAACAAACGCATAACAATACGCACATTAAAACTCAGTTTAAGAGAAGTCCGAGTCCGATGTCAGAATATGAAACAAAAGAAAACAAACAACAGACTACTAGCAGTTAACTGACATGCCAGCTCCAGACCTCAATTAAACTGATTGAAAGATTATGTCTTCATCATATGAATATCAGGCACAATACCTCCTGTTAGGGGTTTAGTATCATACCATCATAAAGTATATGAGAAGAGCATAACCCGTGACATGCCAACAACTGGTTTTAGAATAAGTGTGTTTAACTCCGATGCAAAGACCCTATAAGTGAATCAATATTAAAGCCAAAATATGCAATCTTTAATGACTTGACAACAGTATCGTAATTATATCCCTTCTTAATAAGTCTGTTTAAAAGTTTTGTTAGCTTTTGAGGTGAGTACTGACATTTTTGTGCTTTGTAAAGAATATTACCATAAAAGATTGGATGTGAAATACCTGAACGTATAAGATGTCTGCATGTTGAGTTATATTTACGAATGATTTCCTTATACCGATGATAAAATTTAGTAAATGTTTTGACTAGATTGTGATATCGAAACCCCTGGTGTAATAATTTTTCAGTAATACATAAAAATCTCTCGCTAAAATATAATACGTTGTTGCATACACGAGCGAATGATACAAGTTGAGATATATAAACACCATAAGATGGTGACAAGGGAACGTCACCATCTAAAAATGGATAATTAACGATAGGAAATGAAAAATCATCTCTTTTATCATATTTTTTTGTATTACGCTTCCCGTTAATAGTATAGATATCAAGATCGAGGACAGGGCAGTGGTCATTGTTAGTATTAGCTTTATTTAAAGTAAGTTCAATAGGATAAATGTCTTTACTATACTGAAGTCGTCATTATTGAGAGCCAATATATCATCCAAATATCTAAAAGTATTGTTAAATTTTGTATCAAATATTGTTTCGATGGGTCTTTGCTGATTTTATTCATAAATTGTAACTCATAACAATATAAAAAAAAAACAGGTCCACAATAAGTGGTGAACAGTTAGTCCCCATTGGAACTCCAATAACTTGACGATATACGGAATATCAAAAGCGAACAAAAATGTTATCAAGTAAAAATTCAAGCGCAGATATAGTATCAAAGCATTTCCAATTGACATAGTTCTTTTGTTTGTTGCTACTCAAAAATGACCTAAAAGAGTTTGAACATATTTATTCGCATTCTGACTTTTTAAATGCCCAATTAATTAGGGATGTGTATTTTTTCTTAATAAAAATATGAGGCAAAGTGGTTTATAGGGTAAAATAATCAAAACTTTGAACAGATTCAAAATCACCAATATATGCATGCCATTTACCAAGTACTTCCAACGAGTTTTTGACACTCCAAATGTAATTAATTCCACTATTTTCAAAGGCCTTATTTGAACAATTTATTATCAGGTTTTTGATTATACCAAGTGTACTAGTAAGAAGAATAGACAATTTAGTAGTGGAAAAAATGGCTTGAAGATAAAATAAATCTATATTTGTAAGGTGTTTTGTGTAGCTTCGGAAGCCAGTACATAGTTGGGACTTTCATTGTATTTGGTTCTGCTTGTAAAGAAGTAGCTAAACGTTTTTGTTTGTTACAGATGTCGTTTTCTGAAAATGAAGTCAGTTGGAATGTTGGTGAATTCATGATTTCCTTTTGCAGAACCTCAATGTAAAATTTACGTCAAACAATAATGATGTTATTAGCAGCTTTATCAGCCGGGACAAAAACAAATTCCTTGACTAGTTCCTTCAGTTTATGTTTGATACACGAAATAAAGTTTTTATGGTTTTTGCTAAAAGTAAAATGTTCTTTAAAATGTTGTATACGAATATCAACTATCTTCATTACTGAATTAAAAAAAGAGTCAAAAGATTTTTTGTCACCTTTTTCCCGTTTTACCCATTTCAAACAGTTAGTACGGTGTGAGTCGTGGATGATATTTCGACACAATTAATAATTGACGGGGGACGATATTTAGGTCCTTTACTGAGGAATGAATTTAACTCTCTGTCGCGAACGATGTTAATGTCTCCTGTTATGACATGGAAAATTGGGCCATAAGTGTATTTGGAATTACTGCAATTACATGACATAGGTGCATTTTCACTGATATTTACACACTTGGCTATAATAAAACACATATGTACGGGTAGATTTCTTGTAAATATAACAAATAAGAGGGAGTTCAGTATTATCAAAATATCCAGGAATTTGTTCTTTAACAGAATGATCGTTAAAAATACCGGCAATATTTACAAAATCAAAACCTTTATTGACATACTTTATTTTAATAAAATGTTTTTTATGATCTTCAGGGCGATCAAGTTTAGGAAACAGTTTAGAATAACAATTTGCCATTATAATTTGAACGATTTCATACTTAGGACTGCAATATGAAATTGTGTTGCAATCCTCTAAAATTTTATTTGATTTATTTATAGGTAAAGAACAGATCTTGGTTAACAGATAAGGTCTGCCGTTGTTTTTTTTTTCAAATAGAAATTAGGTCCGAAATATTCGTATGGTTGGTCCGAAATTTTCTTTGATTGCGATTTTTTCTTTGACCATGAGAACGGTTTTTACAACAGTTGTAGAAACTATCTCCAAAATGTTAACAGAATCGGTTCTTGATATATTACCAATTTCCATGTTATTATCATTCAGACAGAGAGGGTAGACTGTCTGTAATTTTTTAATCCAATTTAATTCAATTATTTTCCGTGATCGTACAAACTTTGAATGAGATGCACCTGGCTGCTTACTTACTACTTCTAAAGGTTGAACTGTTAAATATTTAATAGGATGATTGTGCTTCTTAAGATGTTGATAAATGATACTTTTGAATTTATTTGGTCTTTTAAAACGATACAGGTGTTCCTGCGTGCGTTCAGATAAATATCGTCCAGTTTCACATACGTACTGAATACCGCATCCCGGTTTGTTTCATGTGAGTAAATAAATAATACTGTTTGTTTTTCAAGTTATATCAGTTTCAAAGTTTAAAGAAAATGTGCGACCATTAAACGTGGACTCTGCCGTGTTGTTGTCGGAAAGGCGGGGACATGTAAGTCATTTTTGGCATGACACTTATCGATAGAAGGGTAACCACGATTTTTATTGTTAAAAATGTTAGCGATGATAGTATTTTTAGATAAGTGATTTTGAAGATTGAGACGTGTAGATACCCTTTGAACGAGTTAAGTATTTAATATTTTTCCATTTCTTAGCTTCAGATTTGTTTTTTGTTATGTGGATTTTATCAGAAAGGAGCAAAGACTGGCGTCCAGAATATGAACCAGCACACAATAAATTGAATTATGTGAAAATGATAAAACTGTTCGGCTAAAGACGTCAAACGCTATTTGTCATAAATTACCCGAAAAATTTAACAAAAGACAGGGTATATCAGGGAGGGGACTAACGTCTGACTAAATAGATGAATGGAACAAAACAAATTAAGTTTGTATATTGCTATCATGTAGTCGTCGTCTGCGGCGGCGTCCGAAGACACATTTGGCATGCGGTAATAATTTTAGTTTAAGTGAAAGGAACTCTATGAAATTTTACCAGAAAGTTCAATACCACAAAGGGAATGCCGGAATTGAGTTTTAGGGTAAATGATCCAAAAAAGGAAGGTTTGGAATGATTTTGAGTTATAGTATCAACTGTTTCGGAATTAGGGTAAAAAATGGGGACAAAAACAAGCATTTTTGTAGTTTCCAGAGAATAACTTGTGTGTAAATGGATGGATCTCTCAGATATTGTAGCACAAGGTTCACATCACAAAAGGAAGGCTGGGATTTAATTCGGGGGTAATTGCCCCAAACGTTCAGGATAAAGGGTCCAAAAACAAGCATTTTTCAATTTCCTGAAAACAACCTTTGTTTTAGTGTATGGATCTCTTTGAAATTGTATTACAGCGTTCCATCCTACAAATGAAAGGCTGAAATTGAGTTTGGAGGTAATTTCCCCAAACATTTAGAAATAAGGGCCAATAAAGGAGGGCCAAATTGAAGATTTTTCTAGTTTCAAGAAAATAAATTTTGTTTCAGTGTATGGATTTTTCTGAAATTGTACTTCAACGTTCCATACTACAAATGAAAGGCTCGGATTGAGTTTGGAGGGAATTGCCCAAACATTTAGAAAAAATGGGGCCAAAACAATATTTTTCTTGTTTCAAGGCAATAACTTTAATAATAAAGTTAATGGAATTCTCTGAATTGGTACATTTTTCCTGAAAAATAAATAATCTTTAAACTTTTCTAAAAAATTGGGGGCAGGGGGGTTCAAAAAGTTTTGGAGGGATTTTTCTGATTTGTTTGGGGGAATTTGTATTTTGTTCTTAAATTGTTTTTGAAAAGCAATTTTAAAAAACAATTTTTGGGAGGTGATTTTTTTTAAATTTGTTTAGGGAGACTTATCCTTTTATATATTAATTATTTTAATACATAATTTATTAATTATCCCTCATTATACTTTAGTGGAATTTTTTTATATAATATTTTGGGGTTTTCTTCCCCAAAATGTTTCCATTTTTCCGATTTTATTTCTGATTAATATATACAAGCAACAAATACAGATGTGGCAGAAAAATACACACCAAACAGGGTTCATAGTTTCTTATTAATTCCACTTAATCTCTGTACCATTTTCGAAACATACATGGTATCAAATAAAACATATTACCAATACTTTCCTTTTAATATCATATAGAAAATATTTATATAAGTGAAGAAGTTGTATTGAATAAAGTTGTTGGTCAAATGAATCCGTTAATAATCATAAAAATAGAATAAGAAAAGTTATTCAAGTAACTATAATAATGTGATAAGTCATTCAACCTAGCCTTCCAGTGACGAATTTCAATTTTTCCTAAAGTAGCCATCATTTTCTATTAAAGAACGAAGATTTCTATTGTATATAAAGTTTCACAAATAAAGGTAACAGTAGTATACCGCTGTTCAAAAGTCAAAAATCGATTAAAAAAAACAAATCCGGGTTACAAACTAAAACCGAGGAAAACACATCAACTATAAGAGAAAAACAACGGAAGAACAGAAACACAGAAGTACATCAAAAACAAACGCCAATGCAACATACATAGAAACGAATGATTATAAAACAATTACCAAAGTTTGTGTCTTTTATGTACAATGTTATATAGTATAAATGTAAGCTCTATTTAGATTATTATAAAATTTGTCTATTTTTTATATTAAAAAAGAATGAATATTCATAATAAAATGTTTTAAAAACATTTCCTTTTTGTGGAGACTTGATTCAAGAAATTTACAGTACTATTGAAGAATTTTTTATCTATTTTATAGTTTTGTACAGTCATGCAAGTTGTATTTAAATATACCAGATATTTACACAGGTGTTAATTGAGCTTCATGTATAATGATCTACCTTCCTTGTTATAGAAGTGCTTAAAATTTGATTGACATTTAGATCTTAATGGATCATGATAATTGTTGTCACATAGACTGCTGAGAAAAGCCTTCTTTAAAAGCACCGAGTATCCTCCGAACATGCTCTGAGCGCCTTCATAAATTTAAATCTATGATCTCTTACAATTACAATATATATTTTTTTAAATAGCACACCTGAAATTACCGTCCAAGGCTATTATAGCCTTGAACAGGAGTTTCAGGTATGCTTTATTATATCACCTTATTCTTTGTTGTCTTGACTATTCTTTTCAGCGTTTTGTTAAAACTACTGACCACTTGTCTACTTTGATTAATGAATTGCAATTGGGTCGTAATTATAAATGTACTGCAATATGCGGAGAGCAACACATAAAGTCATGTCACAGTATAACATAGGTTTAAACCTCCTGATTGCACTTGTGCTAGTTCCCTATTCATATATAATCCTGCTGGCCACGTTATTACCGGTGACCTTAACATTGTTAATAACACTTCTCTACGAAATGTGTTATCGAAAGGTCCGAAATATCGTGAGCCTAAATCCATCAATTGGAAATACAACTTTAAAATTTTGATGGACTCAGTCGAGGATTATGCCAGGCAATGGGCTAAACGTGAAAAGGAAGACGTAGACACTCTATCCGAATGGATTAAGGCAGTGAGGTCGTTAATACAAATCAGAATCAAGAAACTGAATGGTTTCAATGCCCATGCTACGTCAATCTTTAAAGACCTAAATGTTGCTAAACACTTATCCGACCTCCATGATAAATATGTTGTTGTCCCCGCAGACAAAGCCCCAAATAACATCGTTTTTGTCTGTAAAAGTCACTACATTTATTGCTTGATAAACGAATTAGGTATAGACAATTCACTTGGAAACTCAACATATACCCTCACGACACTTTTTTTTTGTAATTTGTTTATTTTTGACATAAAGACAGAAAACAATCAAGCAGGATTACACACATGTACAGTTTCAAGTATGGTCTTAAAGATATTATTATTATATGACAACTCTAAATAGCAAGACATACAACAAAATATAACTATAATTTTCGTACCAGTTATAAAATATTTAAATCACCTAGGACAGATTGTAATGGCAACCATTTTTTATCTATATATTCTTTTTGTGTAGGCGATAAGAAATTTACTGTATGTTGTTCTATTCTTATACAGTATTTTAAATATGCAATACTACCTTTCACAGAAGGTTTTTCTCCTGAGTTTTTACAGCTATAAATATAAAATTTTAAAATCAACATTATATGTTGTACTACATTATATGGGTCAAAAATTTCCCCAATACCAAAAATAACATCTTTTGCCTCTATATATTTAAGGCTAAATCCACATTTTAATAATAAATCTTGAAGTGCTATCCAAATATTTTTGCTATATATACATTCCCAAAAAATATGCAATAAGCTTTCTTTGGTTTCAGTGCAAAAAGTGCACAGTTCTGTTTCTATTAAACCACATTTATAAAGAAAAGAGTTTGTGTATACAATTCTATGTAATAACTTGAATTGAAAATTTTGAAGTTTAGTGTTTTTTGTTGCTTGAAATGCCATCGAATAGATTTTGCCCCAATCATCAATCTTAACACATAAAGCATCAGACCATTTATTTTGTGATCTTAAAGGATTTTCTGTAATTTTTTCTAGAAATAATTGATAAAAATATTTACATGGTTTTTTATCATTTTTGAGTTTTTCTACAATATCATTTTCAATAATATCTAATCTACCATGATCTGAAATTGTTTTCTTCCAGATATCTGGGATTGCACTAACAAGACCATAATATTCAACAAAATTGGTTTTAACTGCATACTGAGTTTTAAACTGCTCAAATGTCAATATGTTTTTCCCATCTGAGATTAAATCATTTATAGAAAATATACCATCATTACAATAATTTTCAAAAATAAATGGCTTTCCACATCTTTTAATATTAATATTCAGCCAAATGGGTTGACTCAGGATATTAATGGGATTGTTTTCATCTTTCACCTTTTCTGGCTTCAATTTAGCCAGATTTAGAAAAATGTCCCTCCAAAAAGGATTTAACTTTTTTGCAATTTTTTCCAGACCCTCTTTTGTCAGGTACAATATTTTATCCCCTCCATATTTTTCTATATAACTCAATAATAGAATTTTCCAGGGAGAAATATTCAAAGGATCTAGCAATTTATAAAGCCATGACATTTTAAGGGTCATACAAAAACTTTCTATATGTGGAAACTTTAAACCTCCCTCATCATAATTATTAATAATAACTTTCCTTTTTATTTTGTCTGGTTTTCCATCCCATAAAAATTTAATGAAAATTCCTTGTATTTCTTGTATAACCTGAACTGGTGGATTTGGAAGGACTGTCAGAACCTGTACCAAAAGTGGGAGAGCCAAAGTTTTTATAACAATGGTTTTGCCAATATATGTCAAGTTTCTGTATGACCATAAATTGAGAAGGCTGTTCATGCTTTTAATTTTTTCTGTATAGTTTTCTAAAGTTTTATCCTCATTTAAGAGATTGAAACGAATTCCCAACAGTTTAAACTTTCCTGATGTATTCCAAGATAATTTCTTATTTGGTAACAGTTTTTCGTTACTGCCTAATCTTGAGCCAACCCATATGGCTTCAGTTTTATCTACATTTACCCTCAAACCAGCACAGGCAGCAAAACTATCAAAAATGTGCAATGCTTGTTTAAGAGATTCCTCATTTTCATCCAGAATCAGAGAGGAGTCATCTGCATATTGACTTAGTAAAAACTCAGAGTCGTTTACTGTGACACCAGAAACAATTGGGTCATATTTTAAAGCTGCACTAAGTAGTTCCAACACAAGGATGAAGAGATAAGGGGATAAAGGATCCCCTTGCCTAACCCCCCTAGCCAAATTTAAAAATTCTGATAAATGTCCATTATTTGTAACTGTACTGGTAATGTCTGTATAAAAACATTTTATCCATCTACAAAGTGTGGGACCAAACCCATAAAAATCTAAAGTTTTTTCAATAAAGGACCATTCGACCGTGTCGAAAGCTTTTTCAAAGTCAACCAGTAATAATAATCCTGGAATATCTTCTTCTTCTAGTTTATCTATCAGATCTGCAATAATTCTTACACATTCACCAATGTATCTTCCTTTTAAAAATCCTTTTTGTGTCTGACTTATAATATTTTGCAGTAGAGGTTTTAATCTCTTTGCTATGCAAGCAGATGCTAATTTATAGTCAACACATAATAAAGTAATTGGACGCCAATTTTTGATGAAGTGTTTTTCTTTTCCCTCCTTTGGTAAACATACTATTAACCCTTGTCGCTGACTTACTGAGAATTTTCCTTTTTCAAGGCTCTCATTCAGGCAATTGACAAGTGGAAATTTTATGTCATTCCAGAAAAATTTATAGAATTCTACAGTAAAACCATCTATGCCTGGTGACTTTAAATTTTTCATATTTTTAAGGGCAATACTGCATTCCTTTAAGGTAATTTGACCCTCACAGGAATTAATCTCTTCTCTGCTAGGTTTATTTAAGAAGGGGTTATTTTCATTCATGAATGTGGCATTCTCCTCATCCCCTGGGTTAGAACTTCTGTACAAAGTTTCATAAAATAATTTTTGTTCCCTAAGAATAGCATTTGGATCTTGAATAACTTGATTTCCTTCCAAAAGTAATTTTGATATAATTTTTTCTGTATAATGTTTTTTTTCAAGATTACAAAAGAAACGTGTATTCTTCTCCCTTCAACTTGCCATTTTGCCTTTGCTCTTATTATAATTCCATTAATTTTGTCTTCTCTTAAAATTTTAAGTTCTGTTTCAACCTTTTCAATATCAAGTCTAATTTCATCTGAATTATTTAAAGCAAATAGGTGGTTTAATTTTTCTAATTTTCCAAAAAGCATATTCTCCATCTTGTCTTTTTCTTTTTTCTTGAATGAAGAGCAAGAAATGGCTGTGCCTCTTATTTTCATTTTAATAGTTTCCCAAAGTAATTGATTATCAATTTTGTATGCTTTATCAAGGTTTTCAAGATCTTCATTTGGATCACATTCATATTCAGATATAACCTCTGTAATATCATGCTTGACTTTTTTAATAAAATCAATATCCTTCAATAAACTATTGTTAAATTTCCAAGTCCCTTTTCCCCTGATCTGATTAATAAATTTGAGATCAATCCTCACTGGTGAGTGGTCAGATCTATAACTAATTCCAATATCTGATGTCACAACAAACGGCTCTAAGTCAGAAGAAATACAAAAATAATCAAGACGTCCTTGTTTTTTGTTAGGGCCCCTCCAAGAATATCTTTTAACTGAAGGATTTTGTATCCTCCAAATATCTAATAAGTCTAAATTATTCATTATCACTCACGACACTTACCAAAGAGGAAATCCTGGATAATCATAGGTCTGTTCTTTGTTCCTTTGGTATTTCAACCAAAGATGAAGAACTGGATCTTCCATCACTATATTGGATACCTAAACTACATAAGTGTCCTTACAAACAACGGTATATTGCTGGGTCTTCCAAGTGCTCCACGAAACCTCTTTATAAATTATTAACATCTATTTTATCAGCAATCAAAGACGGGCTTCAAAGTTATTGTGAAACTGCCTATTTTAGAGGTGGCGTGAATCAGAGGTGGATACTTAAAAATTCCAAAAATCTTTTAGAGTACATACAATCGAACTCTCTTTCATCTTGTAACAGTATTAAAACATTTGACTTTTCTACTCTTTATACAAGTATTCCACATTCCAAACTAAAAGACAAATTGAAAGAGTTGGTATTACTTTGCTTCATAAAAAAGAATGGCCAACGTAGATACAAGTATCTTGTCTTAGGGAGGGATAAATCATACTTTGTAAAGAATCACTCTGATTCAAACAAAAAATTCTCTGAAACCGATATTATCAAGATGCTTGATTTCTTGATTGACAACATATTTGTAACGTTCGGAGGACGTGTTTTTCAACAGACTGTCGGCATCCCAATGGGAACAAACTGTGCCCCTCTACTTGCCGACTTGTTTCTTTATTATTATGAGGCTGACTTCATGCAGGAACTTCTTAGGAAGAAAGATAAGAAGTTAGCAATATCCTTTAACTCTACTTTCCGCTATATAGATGACGTTCTTTCACTAAACAATTCAAAATTTGGTGACTATGTGGAACGCATCTATCCCATCGAATTGGAGATAAAGGATACTACAGATACAGTTAAGTCGGCTTCATATCTTGACTTACATCTAGAAATTGACAATGAGGGTCGGTTGAAAACAAAACTTTACGACAAAAGAGATGATTTCAGCTTTCCAATTGTGAACTTTCCATTTCTAAGTAGCAACATTCCAGCAGCACCTGCATACGGGGTATATATCTCCCAATTGATACGATATTCCCGTGCTTGCATTTCCTATCATGATTTTCTTGATAGAGGGTTACTGCTCACAAGGAAGCTATTAAACCAAGAGTTCCAAATGGTGAAGTTGAAATCATCCCTTCGTAAATTTTACGGACGCCATCACGAGTTGGTTGACCGTTATGGAATAACCGTTTCACAAATGATATCGGATATGTTCCTTACGTCGTAACTACAATCTCCTTCCCTTTCATGAATGTGACCTACCGAATTAGACTATTTACCGGATTTGTAATCACATAAGCAACACGACGGGTGCCACATGTGGAGCAGGATCTGCTTACCCTTCCGGAGCACCTGAGATCACCCCTAGTTTTTGGTGGGGTTCGTGTTGTTTATTCTTTAGTTTTCTATGTTGGGTCATGTGTACTATTGTTTTTCTGTTTGTCTTTTTCATTTTTAGCCATGGCGTTGTCAGTTTGTTTTAGATTTATGAGTTTGACTGTCCCTTTGATATCTTTCGTCCCTCTTTTATAACGAATGAGAATAGATTCTTGCTTGATATCAACTCGTGTTATTTAATTTCAATATGATAATAAACCATCCTTCGGTGTACAGGTGTGTTAATTATTACTATTTAAATTAAATGACGAGAATTGATATTTTCTCGCGGTTCGAAGTAAAGCTGGAAAATATTGTATTGACTTTATGGGTAATATGCGTATGGTCCAATCAGAGTGGTCGATTTAGATCCGGGTATGCATGTATCTTTGATTTGTTTGTCACTTTCTATTCGCCATTCGTATTTGCATGACTTAAACTTTCGTCCTTTATATGTATATATATACTATTGAAGTATTCATTTCAAGAATGTTTGTTTTATGTCATCTCTCTCGTTATAAAAGTTGAGGTTCGACTACCTTTTTCCTGAGTTAGGCATGTGCATTGTCGTCGGATACATGTTTCCTTTGTTAATTTATGTATCATTGTCAATTAGTTTTTTTTTTGTTACCTATTCTGACATCGGACTCGGACTTTTTTTAACTGAGTTTTGCTGTGCGTATTGTTGTGGGTTTGGTTTTTTTTTTACTTTGGCTAGAGGTATAGGGGTATCTAAAAAAAAACATGTTTAACCCCGCCGCATTTTTGCGCCTGTAATAAGTCACCAGCCTCTGGCCTTTGTTAGTCTTGTATGTTTTTTAATTCTAGTTTCTTGTGTATATATAGGAGTTTAGTATGATGTCCATTATCACTGATATAGTATACATTTTTGTTTAGGGGCCAGCTGAAGCACACCTACGGGTGTGGAAGTTCTCGCTGCATTGAAAACCTATTGGTGTCTGCTCTTTGGTCGGGTTGCTGTCTATTTGACAAATTCCAATTTCCATTCTTTATTTTATTCTACTAAACAAAAGGGTTTTCCTGGACGGCCTCGACTATCCATATGGGAAATATATTGGAAAGATTTAGGAGAGAGAATAGATATAGGAAGATGTGGTGTGAGTGCCAATGAGACAACTCTCCATACAAATAACAATTTAAAAAGTAAACCATTATAGGTTAAAGTACGGCCTTCAACACGGAGCCTTGAATGTTCATTTATAATGTATAGAAGCATTGAATTACGACATGTTTATTATTTGTTGTTAGAAACAATAATGTATTTGTTATTATCATATTAAATCCGTCGTCCTTCAAATACGGCGGGCTGTTGGCAAATTGAAATTTGCGTTTGTGTTGTTTTCTTTATAGGCATATGTAGTATAGATAATACTATTAAGCGATATCCAGTTGTTAAACCTATTACTCTTATGGCCAACACTCACCTGAACATTCCGTGAAATGTTGATCTAGTCTTTTGCACATTCCAGTACGACGTTATATATCCTTTTCCAGTGACAAACTTTAACATAAAACATTTTAAGACTTTTTTACGCTTCAGAAAGGAACAAAACTTGACAAAAAGAAGTTTGTCCGGTAAAATATGTGAATGTTTTGAATCTTATTGAAGAAATGCCATATTTTCACTGTCATGGACGAAATGTACATCGTCTTAACATTTGAAAGTCATCAATGACCTAACGAATAGCCAATTAATATACCGCTATATTGTCTTGTGATGCTTGATATGCCAATCAAATTAAAAGCAGATTTTCGAATCACACTCCGTGCGGGATGATACAAGAACTATATACAAAATGTATTATTCATTGAAGATAAAGATAGCACGAAACAACCATAAGAGAAGAAAACAGCATGTACGAGTTCATTGTCTAATGAAACATAATTGTGATCATTCTTATTCATCGGACCTATACATTTCGAGGAATAGGATTGGTTAAAAGCAACCGCGTGGTGACCGTGTATATTCCGTATTGTGTAAGAAGGTGTGGCTTATTTTAATGCACGGTTAGTAGTGGTGTAATATCCCTTATAAAACAAAACGGTTCTGAGAAAAAAAATTAAAGGTTTCAACAGACGAAGAAATTGATGATGAAATATTGAAATAAATTCATAAAACACATTTAAAGCTATCAAGCTGTTATGTTTTGGCATTTGTTTTTGTATGGCCAATGAAAATAGATTCTTAATGCTAACGGTATTAAAGACTTGCTCACTTTGATAGGTCACTAGTCTAAATACCACATGTTAAGAAAGTCGGTCAGATAAATTCGTTACATAGTGTGCTAGTGACCTCATATGGTATATATGGGGTCATTAAATTCAATATGGAGATTCTATCTTCGCTCTTACCCCGTATGTAATTAACTGACCCCATATATACCGTATTAGGTCACTAGCACACCATGTAACTAATAATATCCGTCAGTACTTGATATTAAGTTTTCCTCTATATTTCATTTTAGAATAAAAGATAGTGATAAATGTTTACAGTGACATTTATTCGTAAAAGAAAGTCGAATTTTGATTAATATTGAACAAGAACGTCCATGTTATGAAGTAATTTCTGCAATAAGTCCAGGAAATGATTGATAAATAAATAAACCAAATAACAACGTTAAGGTTTTCCGAAGCTGGTAGGAATCAAAATTTAAATACCTTATCGTTTTGGTGAATATTTATATTATCATGTTTAATGTTTCACTTTCTCCTTAAGCCAAAAATGTGACTTGGTCAAATCATCTGAATCTGGCAAAACTTAATAAATTTCATGAAAACATTGAAGGAAGGTAAATTTTCCTTTTTTAATTGAAGTTTTGAAAAGTGGGCTCATTATAATATTGCATTGAAGCCACTATTCGATCGTATCACTGGGGAGCAGCGTATTTAAAAATGATGACTTTGGATACCAAGAGCCATTGTTTAAATTGTAGAAATGTTAAAGATTGAAGTCAATAAACAAAGGCAACAGTAGTATACCGCTGTTCTAAATTCATAAATCGATTGAGAAGAAAACTGAGGGAAACACATCAAATATAAGAGGAGAACCACGACCCAACAGAAACACAACACTAAAATGCAACACACACACACGAACTGTAATAAACAATGGCCATTTTCCTGACTAACATGATACAGGACATTTTAAGAAAATATGGTGGATTGAACCTGGTTTTGTTGCTAATCAAACCTTCCGCTTTTATGGCAATGTTAAATATAACATTAAAATGACAACATTACATGATAGGACTACAATACAAATAAATGGGAGAACATACAGAACAGAGAAACACACAAATAATAGCTATCAAAAGGTACCAGGCTTATGATTTAATACGCCAGACGCGCGTTTCGTCTACATAAGACTCATCAGTGACGCTCAGATTAAAAACGTTCGAGAGCCATGACAAGAACAAAGTCGAAGAGCATTGAGGACCAAAAGTTCCAAAATGTTGTGCCAAATTCGTCTAAGGTTATCTGCCTGGGATAAGAAAATCCTAGGTATTTAGAATAATTCATACTATTGCAAACACTAAATTTATAAAAATTACTATATAATAGATATACATGTTAACACCGAAGTGGTGACTAACTACAGAATAAAAACGAATACGTAAAACAACCTTAACCATCACATAAAAAAGGCACAGCCGAGTTAGTCGACTTTTTTTCATGATAAATCAGGAAAAATCATACTCCTACCAGAGTAGACCCAAACGAGCAAATATTTGTAGAAAAGATTTATTTCAAAGTTAACATCAATTTTTAAGTGACACATGTTACTCATATTTCCAATTTTCCATTAATGTTCCATAACCCTTTAAAGACAAATCTTCATGTTAATTCAAAAGGGCCCTTTTTATAATCAAACTTTGAAGGATCGATAAAGTAAGCCAAGCCAGTGTTATTGCAAACATCGTTCCTTTTTTCTTTATAATTGTTTCACATTTTGTCAAGCAGGAACTTTTCAAAGATTACTTTACGGTATTGGTTTTGCATATTATTGAAGACAGTACGGTGACCGTTATTGCTTACCTCTACGTCATTAGGTATCATTTGGATAGTTGTGTCATTGACAATCATACATATCCTTGTTTTCATATTTGACATGCATCCACCAGTGTACCATATTTTGTGCATAGCTTGCAGGCCAATTAAAACTTGACCCCAATTTCACATTCCACTGAACAAAGTGCGATTGGAACATCTGTGTACTATGGACACATTCTTGTTTTAAAATGATTTAAGCAAATCTATGGTAACATTCACATGATATATCATAAAAACATCGTGACATTTTGACTACGTGTTGATTTTCATGACTGTGATAACTGTAAAGCGACCATTACCCTGTCGTAAATACAAAGCCTTATTCATTCTTGAGTGCAGCATAACAATTCCTCAGATGATGATGATCGATGTCTGTTTAACGCGGTCCAGAAGCAAATTTGATGCATATTCAGGACGAGAACATGTTGATGAAATGAAAAACCGAACAGTCTTTGCTCTTACTCTTTAATGTCGCGTGCTTAGCGGAGATGCATCAAATACCAACTATCAAGTAAAATTGAGAATTGAAAGGGGGAATGTGTCAAAGAGACAACAACCCAACCAAAGAGTAGAAAGCAACGAAAGGTAACCAATGGATCTTCAATACAGCGAGAAAATCCTGCACCAAGAGGCATGCTTCAGCTGGCCCATAAACAAAAATGTATACTAGCTCAGTGATTATGGACGTCATACTGAACTCCGAAACATATAAAAAAAAAAAATTAAAAGTCAAGTCTTTAGTTTACCTGGTCGGGGTTCAAACACCAGATCTGCTTGAAGTAAATATGCTACTAAGAGACTACTGCGACAGTGTTTGTTTTCTTGATTTGTTTGTCCTTAATTAATTGACAAGATTTCAAAATTGAAAACTACTGTTACCTTACATGATATGATGTTTACTGCCCCTATGAAAATTAAAGACACCCCTAACGGACCCTTTCTCAGACTTACTGAGTGCATCTATTATTGTACACTGAATTAACTTATTATCCATGCCTGAATAGCTACCAAAGAGATATCAATTCTCTATTCTAATTGACAAAATTATAAATGCCACGGCTCACAAATTTGTCGAACATCACCATAAACATAGAGGAAACATTCACATGATCCTCAATCGCAAA
This sequence comes from Mytilus edulis, assembly GCA_019925275.1. Taxonomy (NCBI): domain Eukaryota; kingdom Metazoa; phylum Mollusca; class Bivalvia; order Mytilida; family Mytilidae; genus Mytilus; species Mytilus edulis. The sequence goes on along the minus strand of CM034350.1, from coordinate 116,486,061 downwards.
TATTTTTTCAACTTTTATAGACGGGGTCATTCGTGTCGTTTGGACACATCTAGTTTTTGTATATAAAAGTCTTGCCCAACATCTCACATAAGAATGTGTTTTTTTACAGCAATTCTGATGCATTGGATCGACTCCATTTTGACCTACTGTGTAGACACATCAGTTGATGAATCTAAACTACCAAAGATATTGTTTGCAGCAACACATGGCGACTTTTATACTCAAGTAAGTGAAAATATTTAATTTCTGCAGGTGGTGAACAAAATATGTATATAAGCCTCAAATCCGTCTCCTGTCCCGGGTCCATGTCCTGTCGTTAACTTTGTGTCTTTTATTATATTGCGTCATAGACAACACAAGTTTCTGGCCTTTCTGTCCTCAAATCCGTGTCTTTTTCAACGACATATGCACTGTCCTATGAACTGACATCATAATTATCAAAACATATCTTCGAGTAATATTTTTGAAGTCATAGACATAATGTAAGAGTATCCATATTGTACCTATTTAGGTAGTTTTGTATGCACCGACCGTCACCGGAGGTGGTATTATGTCTTTAAACTTGTACGTCCGGCTGAGCATTCGTCAAAAAATTGGTTTCCGTTCTCTAACCTTAGGTTGCATAATATTTTATAGAACCATGTTTATAAATCCAGACAGATGTGTCTATTCTGTGTTAAAGTTATAAATGTATCCTGTTTTTCTATTTTGATTCCACAAAGTTATTTTGTAATAAATACTGAATTATAGAAAGTAGGGCTTGAACCTCCAAACGACCTAAACTTCTGTAATTAGGAGTACGTTAATTGCATCCCTGCGTAATTGGCAGTTGTTAAATTCGAATGACTGATGTTTTGTTTGTTTTTTCCACATATTTAGCTCACCCAGCCGAAACGTACTGTGAGCTTTTCTCATTACTAGACGTTCGTTGTCCTCATCGTGGTCAATTTATTTAACGTATTGTTTTTTTACCTATAATTAGTGACTTTGTAAACATTATGACTTGGATGGGGTGTTGCATCATTGGCACTCATACTACATCTTCTTATTTTTACTGGTCCTTTGCCTGAATAAACCAACGTGAATTACAAATGAATAATGAATGAATGAATTAATATTGACATCAGTTTAGTTATTTCGGTAATCTTACTACTAATATTTAAGCCGATGGATATTGAGGCATTTACTTATATATAGAAATAAATAAAGATATAAATAGATAACGACCACGTGCAATTGGACTCTCTAGCTCTGTTTGATTTCATATTAAAGGTTAAACGGATGTTTATCATCGTTTTTATCTGTATATGAATGATTTTTGTGCATCAATTCAGTCAAACAAAGATTTCAGTCTCGGCTTACTGTAAATGTTGACATTCTTTACTTTTCAATACCTGAATACATTCGTAGCCCATATCAAGCTAATGGGTTTATGTGAGGATCATCACATGGATAAATATTCAGTTAGGTCGATTTATTAACTTCCAATTAAATAATTCATCATCGATGTTTTTTTATCTTAATTTTACAAAACTGAACAAAATGGCCGCTAAACGTGAATTATTATTTCAATATTTCACCTGTATTAAGGATTGAACAAAAAAATCATTAGTCCATTAGATTAAAATCTTGTGTACATCACTGTACTTGGTAGAAAAACTGAGTTGAATTGTATCATTACAGGATGAGCTTGAAATGAGGAAAGCGATGTTTATTGGAGAATTGACGAATCTGTTTTCTTCAAATGATCTCCATGAACATATTATCTACCAAACTCTCTTTTTTATTGATGCAAGAAACAAAGATGACCCTGAAATACATCAACTTACCACGCATTTGGTGGATATTGCATTTGAGCAGCCATCATGGGGTCAGCAAATGCCAGTAGCATGGGTTCCTTTGGAGATACAGTTATCAGAGATAAAAACCGCCAGGATCTGCAAAAACTTTGTAAAAAAGTCTGAATTACAGGGTTACAACTTACAGAATGATGATTTCGTTCTTACTGATGCTCAGTTTGAACATTTTCTTAAAATGCAGCATTCACTTGGAAAACTTCTGTACTTTGGAGAGCATGGTATTGATGATTTTATTGTTATTCAGCCATCAGCATTTGTAAATGTGTTGAGATCCTTTGTAACTGATGAAATGTTTTGGCCAAAGGACAAAGAAATTATTGACATTTTGCCAAATTTGAGTAAGACGGGAGTTATCCACAGAACTGATCTATATAAGTTATGGGAACAAAAGCAATTTAAAAAACTCATACCAACCGAGGACCTCAGGAAATATATCATTGAAGTCCTCATTCACCTTGACATACTGGTGGAACCAAAGCATTACAGTGGAGCAGAAAGATCAGCTGATTTTTTCTTAGTACCTTGTATGATAAAGGAAAAAGCCCCTAGGTCCTTCCTTTGTACGGAGGAAATGGACGAGAAAGCTATATGTCTGTCTTATCGACTGAACAGGTCATCTGTTCCAGCTGCGCTGTTTTTCAAGCTTACAGGTTCAGTATTAAATTTACTGCCAATCAAAGAGACCGATGGACGTCCATGTCTTTACTACAAAGCTGCTGTTTTATCTGTTGATAATGATAATGAGTGCAGAATACACATGGAAGGTAGCAGAATAGTTGTAAATTTGATAAATAGGGCATCAAGATTACAAATATTACCAGATATAGCAGCAAGTATCCAAGAATGTCTTACTTTGACCCTAACAAATGTTCTACATTTTTATTATACCTGCATGGGAAAGGATATAAAACAAGTTGACATTTTGAAGTTGTTTGACACTGAAGTTGGTGTCCCTTGTGGCGAGGGATTTTGTTTTATTTCTGTCAATGAAGCAATGAAAAAGAAGACATGGACTTGTGAAAATGAAATAGTCCACACTACAGACCTCCTAAGGAACTGGATGTTGGATAAGGTTTGTACTTTTAGTTCTTTTTTATTCTCAAAATAATTTTGAACTTAATGTCCCAATTGAAGAAAAATAATATTCAACATGTTCATTATTAATGGATGTCATTACATATGTATGATCGCTAATGTGTAGAGGGGCTATTAAAACAATGAATTTATAAAAAAAAAAAAAACATCTATGATAAGACACTTTCAATACATGTATTTTTATAATAACTTTTTTTCTTAGACTATTGCTAAAGAAGAATGCGCACCTGATTGTCGTGGTAAGTAAAACATATTTAAAACAGATTTCAAAATATACATAGTTAATTTATGTTCATCGTTACCATTTTGTCAAGTTTCTTTTGTTTCCTTGTCTAACATCGGACTCGGACTTCCTTTAAACTGAGTGTGGTCCTGTGCGTATTACTGTGTGTTCTTATAATGCACATTGGCTACAGGTATAAATTGGTTGAGATCTCAAAAAGCATGTGTAATGCATTTTTGCGCCTGTCCCAAGTCAGGAACATATGTCCTCTGTTGGTCCATTAGTTTGTTTCTATTCTCAATTGTATATATCTAAAATGGAAAAAAATACTTGTATTTGTTTTGTAATTTACTCGTTTATTTTCAGTTAAGCATAATAGTAAATAAGCTTGTATCATTAAAATTGTAATTGTATTAACAATATGATGTAAACAAGGTAAAACTTTTTTTTATGGAATTCAAATAATCAAAAGCTCATGAATACTTAATGTTGTCCTTAATCTGACAGTAGCAATTTGCCTGAATTTCTTGATAAAAAAAAAACATTAGCCTTAACTGCGTTATTGCATTTCACATTATTACGAAACTTGTGATTCTCTTAAGTTTGATTATTTTTAAGACCCTTTTTTCAAATAGGTCCTCAAAAAGTTAAATAAATTTGGCGTTCAAAATTTGGGATTTTATCTGATAAAGGTACATTCAGGAAAATGCTTCGGATATGCCTAATTCATGAGGTGTTATTTTGATTTTACAACGGTAAGAATCTCTCCAATAAATAACATATTACATTTCTAATTAGTCAGTTGCTTTTGAGATTGTGAACTTTGCACATGAATCGTATATCGCCGTTAACTTATGTGACCTCTACTTGAAAAGTCAGTATGTATTGCAATACCGTTTTTCCTTTATTAAAGAACACACGTTGCCTCTTTTTTTCATTTTTTAATATAATATACACATGTTTGTAGGAATACCAACAGCAGTCTTATTTGAAAGTCCTAGTGAAAAACATCTATTAAGACTAGCATCGGTATTGGATATAAAAATGTTCCATGAATTCTTCCTGCATCTTGGAATGGAGACAAAAGACTGGCACAACATTCAGTATACATACTGGCAGCCTGTAGATGCTATGTTTATGGCATTAATGACATGGAGAGATAAAGGTTCGATGGTGACATTCAAGAAGATCTTAGATGCACAAGAAAAGGTGGAGGACAATCAGCATCATTTATGTCAGGTACATCGAGACTGTAAATTGTATATATAATCTAATCATTTTAGCGGTATTTTAAACATTGCAATATAAGCTGAAGGTTTGGCTAACTAAAAAAACAGGTTTAATATTATAAATACCAAAGTACTGACTAATGGGCTGATGATACCCTCGGGACTAAAATTCCACCAGCTGAGATAATGACCCACTGGTGTAAAAAATTAAGATAATGCGTTATACGTTTAATGCATCCGAATCGATTTTCTGAATTTACCTTCATCAGGAACGCTCAAAGCCGAATAGTTGAAACTTTGCATACCCTTTTTGCATTGATTTTTTTAATTTTGAATTTCTGGGGTGGTTTTTTTTTTTTTGTTCAACAGTTACGGGACTTTTAGTGTCAGATTGACATTTGTTTTATGTTGAACAATTTTGAGTATACTTAGATTAATTTATGGACGATTTCACATAATTGGTGTAATTGTTTAAAGTAAGGGACTTTTATTTGCCAAAACTAATTTTCAAACACTAAAAGTGTTAAGTAGAATCTGTTTTGAAGTAAAGCATTACATTTAAAAATTTTCTTTGTAGTTTCTTAATTAAAACTTTGGATTTTTGTCATAGAAAGGAAAGAAAGGTCGTGTTTATCAATAAAGTAAAAAGTGTCGTAACCCGGATTTGTGTTCTCTCAATCGATTTATGACTTTCGAACAGCGGTATCAGCGGTATACTAGTGTTGCCTTTATATGAAATAGTTTACCTAACACTCTACCTAATTAAATAAGAACTAGGCTTATTTTGATGGTCATAGGTCGTTTTAATTTTTGTGTGATCATGTACTTTCCTGAAAAGACTAACTATAAAAATGTATGTACAAAAAATCCAGTGTCTGGGATTTGAACTCAAGACCTTTGGCATATGAACCCACCACTCAAACCCCTACACCAGGACGAACTCACTGTTAATTTAACACACTAAAACATTGTGTCCGTGGGCTCATGAAAGGTATATATTATATAATGATATATAAAGTATATAAAAAGGATTGTGTGGCGCTATAAACTAGAGTTTGTGAAATGAAATGTTCTTTTTAACTGATCTAGAAAAGCTGGGATATAAAATATCTATCCCGTTCAGCCGTCGGGAACACTAACACAACGCGTCATCGTGGATTAACTATTACTTACTGATCAAGGTAGTTTTTTGATGAAGTTGAAGTCTTACCAACTTGATACTTAGTACACGTGTTCCCTATGATATGATCTTTAAATGCCAAATTAGATTTTTGCCAAACTTCACGATCCCCTGAAAAATTGATGGTGCGAGTGGGGCATGCATGTATTATGGACACAATCCTGTTTATATATAACTTTAATATATCTTTGTTTAATATTTAGTACAGCTAAGAATATTTTAAACAGAATGACACAATAGCTGTAACTTTAAAATACCTAGCTATATCACATATGAAGAATATCAATTGAACACTTTTTTTTCTTTTTTTTTTGTATAACCATTTAGTAACACAAATCACTCATAATAATTACAATTACAATCATCCTTATCACACACATCTTCAACTAGAAAGTCCTATGCAAATTAAAACGTAAGCTCTGCCCGATCCATTAACATACATTGGTATTAGTTATTGGAAACAAGCAGGAAATGATTCGCAAGAAGGTTGGAATTTTCAATAATGATGTAAAAGTTGATTTGTTTCAATTGGTTATATATAGCGCCAATGAAGAAACTATAAAATAATTTCCTTTTGACCCTTCAAAATTATATTGTATTTTGTAGTAATTGAATTAATAACGTGCTTCCTGTACAAAATGAAAAAAAGTGTGGTTTTTGTTTTGTGTATATATATTTCATACGAAAACGTCATGTCATCCATGTTGTATGATTATGTGCATTGTTTGAACTCTTCATTACAATATCAAAAACAATCATTTTTCAGGTATTGAAAGAACAGCCAGGATTACCAGGTGAGAAGGTTCTATTCCTCCTACTGTTTAATGACTTGAATTACATTCTAAATATTTATTTTTATGACCAAATATATTCATATTCTTACTGAATTGATGATGTAAACTTGAAGAAAATAACATTCAATTACATTGCATTTACGAAATTATATTGTTGTGTTTCATGCATGCATGTTATTAATTCTGTGCAACTTCTTTTAAACCTTTTACTTTTTAGTTTTACTCTTCAACTTACTGAACTAAATGTGATACTGTATAATTTTCCATCATATTAATGTTGAAAATGTACCCTCATCTGTTTAAAATTTGTTTTTATGAAATTTACCTTTTATCTAATATTGTAGATCAAGTTATCCTATTTCATATTTGTTGTTTGGCTTTTTAGAAATAGCTGGCTTTGGATTTGAAGATACTCCTTCAGAAAGTTTTCTATCAAGATTGCCAAACAAGTTAGGATATTGTGTGCTTCCTCTGGGCATTGAATTGGGTTTAAGCATTGCTGATATAGAGTCAGTATTCGTTAGACATCAAAAGCAATTGTTCTCGCAGGTATATGAGGTCCTGAAAATATGGAAACAGAAAACTCCAGAGAATACATATTCAAATTTAATGCTTGCAATTCAGCGTGTTAGAGGAAAACAATTTCTTAAGAGAAATTTTGGTTGTGATGACTAAGATTTGTGAAACAGTCGTACAGATATGATGATCTAAGAGGGATGTGTGAAGATATATGTTGACTAAGCAGTAAGCAACGAGTTAGACAAAATTGTAAACTTATTTTTAGAAAAATATAGCACTATTATATTTTGTAGTCTTTTAAATGGGAAAGGGGTTAGTTATACAAAACATGTTTTGTTTTTTATTATCATTGGCAAACTTGAACCAAACGAGACAATTAAAGCTATAATTAGAGTCGATATCACTCGTTTATCTTTTATAATTTTCTATCTTTTTTCCGCTTTCTGATATCTTTTTGTGTGGTTTATGTTGTATGCAACATGAAATGATTAATTTGTAACACCATCAACTGATTAGTTCACAAAGCAAAACAGTTATACCATAAAGATAAAATTTTAGCACTATAGATGTTAAGTAAATGTTATCCAAAAAGATAATGAGCTGAGTAAAAAATGTTAAATATGAATTACCCTGCTGAATTACTTTGTATTAGATTTTTTTTTTAACAATTTGATCAAAATTTTGTATTGATTAAAACCTCATCAGTTGATTACCAAATTTATCATGTAAACTGTGGTTAAATGTTTTTGTTGTAAGCTCAACTGGTCTAAAAGGCCATTGTTATCTTTTCTCATCATATGGTTTATGTCGTCCGCTTTCACCTCGTACACCACTGATTGAATTGGAAATTAACTTAGCCAAACTTATCATTAGAGTATATTTGTTTTAACGTTGTGTATTATGATTTGATCTACTAACCAACATATGGTCTACATGGCTAAAATTAGAACATACGGGTCAAATGCAGGTTTTGCCTACTGTCTACTGATAAAGATAATCAGATTGGCCGAATATGAAGATGTACCCTACATTCTATTCAATTTATCGAAACATAAATGTCGAACCTTATAGGACTTTATGCCTTAAGGTAGTAATACTCAGTTAGGACTTTGGTTAGCATTTTGGCCCGCGTTATTTTTTCTAATAAGAAAGTTGTTCAATAAAATCTATTCTAGATAGATAAAGACATATATGTTTATATGGACATTAATATTGTTCTTGCATTTTACATGGCATTTTTTTGTTTGACAGTCCGTATTTGCACATCTTTGCCAGGCATAGTTTCAGCAATTGTTTCAATAAAAAAAGATTCAATTCAATTTTTTGAACAAATGACGTGAAATGCATATATTAATTTCTTTTGGGTCTACTGATATATATATAAATGTCCATGGTTTCAAAAAATGAATCACTCAAATGGATTGAAATTTGAACCAAATTGTGTGGTATTTATGACATTTTCTTCCTCCTTCTTTTCATATTTTGAGTCAAATTAATGCAGAGTGATGCCATGGTTACAAAAAAGAGAAAGTAGTTCTCCATTTTAATTATTTGATATCAAATGTATGAAAGATGCTGCTTCCATGAGCGATAGATGCACTTTAGAGCATCTAGCTCTTTTTTATGTGCAAAAAGAATTAACTAAAAGAACAAATGTGTAAAGATAATGTTCTAGCTTTGTTATTAGCATATAAATAATTAAAATAAGTAAACAAATATTAACGGCAAAAATACAGCAACCGTTACATGCATTTAATTAACATTGACATTGTCGAAAAACTGCGATTGATGAGTTTGTTATTAAGTCAGATTTAGGTCAACAACTAAACAATCTAAAATTTTCATCAAAGTTAAGCTATTAATATATTTTAAACTTTCTACGATGTTTTCTCCTGCAAGAAACCAGGAACAGAAGCTTCGCATTCCAATTTTTTAGGTTAATTTATCTTTGGTTAGTTTGATAAAGCTTGGAATGTAAATTTGAATGTAACTGCTCAATTTTCAATGAGTTTTGGACCTGCAAATACTAGTATATGACACATGCATGTACCAACTAAATAATTTATCGCAATGTTTGTAAATATTTAAAATGTTTTGTTGTACTTGAATAGAAGCAATACATCCAACTAACAAAATATACAGGTATAAAATATGCAATTTGTTTGTTATTTCTTGATATTTCTTGTAGAAATATTGTTATGTCTTAATTGTACATACCTATCAAGTATCTTTAATAAAAAAAAAAACTCGATTGTGTAATACTTCAAATTCAGGCATTTATTTGCACCAGTTCTAAGTCAGGAATCTGATGTCTGAGTACTAGTAGTTGTCGTTTGTTGATGGGCTTCATAAATGTTAGTTATTTCCGTAAAATATGAAACATAACATAAATCTTGAAAGTATAATAATTACTTATTCAATACAACTGAAAGCTTTTTTTTTATTTTGTAAATAAAGTATCTTGCTATATATATATATATTATATAAATAAGTATGTCTGAGTCAGTAAAAACTCTACAACAAATTTATTCATCGGATCACCAGCAATGATGGTGATACATGGCTGTATACATTATGTATATACAACTCGTCTAAACATCAACCCAACAATGTTAGATCTGTAAATTTGCTTTCGCAAATTTTTTGTTCTTCCCTCGCCGGGATTCGAACCCATGCTACTGAGATATCGTTACACCAAATCGCCTGCACTGTAGCCGTTCCGATAGACCACACGAACACCTGGGATTCTCTATAATAAAGCTTTCGGTGGCCGTGTGTTACCTTTCCTCGTCAGTTTTAATCTAGCGGCGTACTAGGGAAACACATCAACTGTCAGAGAAAAACAAATAAACAACAGAAACACTGAATTGCAACAAAAAACTAACGCCAATATACATAGCAACCAACTACTGTAAACCAACTTATTTTCGCAGATACTTCATTTTGCGTTTAGTCTTAACTAGCCCTTTCCGCGGCGATTTAATTTCGCGATTTTCAAACTTGCTTTCTGTAGTTAAAAAGGGATATATCCATGTTATACATATTCGCGACGACTAATGTTAGTGTTATTTTTCAACTCGCAAAAGTCGCAATAACAAATAGCTCGCAAAAATGAGTTGGATTAAAGTATTTGAAAACAACTGCAATATACCTGACTTGGTATAGGACATTTTAAGAAAACAAATGGTGTATTGGACCTTGTTTAATAGCTAGCCAACCCTCGCGCTTTATGACAATGATAAAAAAAAAAACGATTCGCTAAAATAACTACACTATGTGACAGTACAATCTAATTAAAAACCGATCTCTCATCGCTCCTGTTTCTGATATGTAGCGTGGGAGATCTAACGAAACCGGCTTTGAGGTCACATGTGAGTGAACTAAAAGTTATGAATTTATAAAGATATGCAAATGAGTTGACGACCTATTAATAAGCCAATCAAAAAAGTTTATGAATTATTTTGACTGACGATTTCGTCGTAAATAAAATGAGTTCCATCCCTTTGCCTTACGTTAAACTTCCAAGATCGTGGAAGACTCAATTTCATTGGTCGAAAAAGACACACCTACGAGGTCACTCACATGTGACCTCAAAGCGGGTTTCGTTAGATCTCCCACGCGACATATCAGAAACAGGAGCGATGAGAGATCGGTTTTTAATTAGATTGGTGACAGTAACAAAGCACAAACACATGCAAGTGCATTCATCACAGAGAAACGCACAAACAAATACCGGTAAGATAATAGTCCAAACAACATGCAAACCGTAAAACGTCAACGAACATATTCCATCAAAGACAGAAGCCACGGGATATCATAAACAGTGACGATACGACGTGTATTTAGGAACGTTCTTGTCTTTACAGATTAATAAAATATGTGTATCCCTAGATCCATTCAGGTTTTTTTTAATTCTGATTTGTATCAACAATCTCACAGCCTTTATCCATTTTGGAAAGAGTATCTTCGTCTTCTTTCTGGCGTTAAACCCATAATCCGATGACAAAATTCATCAGTATTTTAAAATTGTTTTTCGCAGAGAAGTGTTCATGACAATGTTAAGGCCAGTCAGATTATATATGGATGTGGAACTATCACAGGTGTAATACGGTGGTTTAGACTTAAAGTCGTCAACATTGAGATCCTGCAACAAGTGTATGTAATTGAAAATATTAGTTGGTTTTATAGCTGCTCTGGTTGCAGCAACCCTCTTTCAAAGACATCATGACAAGACATTCAAAGCTCATGAATATTGCATCAATTGGGAGTTTTGTATCCCATTTGCAGGCGTTACTGATATTTTGCTACATAGAAATGGAAATGTCACAAATGGGAAGATTTTATCAAGATGTTTTGTTCTCGACAGACCCTCATATCTAGATGAAAATCAAGATATATAATGTATACTTTGTATCAAGATCGATGGGATATATGCTTTTAACAGCCATCAAACATTGGATTATTAATTGAGAGGATATCATCTATATAGCGGAACATGAACTTACATGATAATGCTTGCTTTATTGCGTTTTTCATAAAAAGCTTCTATTTTATAAGATCTGCCTAATGTAAATAAAGGAACAAGTCGGTACAAACAGGAGCACACTTAGTTGCCATGGAGAATATTGTTTATTGAAAAACACGTCCTCCAAACGTAAAAAAATATTTTTGTCAATTAAGAAAGCATGCATCTTGATAATGTCACTTTTCTTATACCTATACACCAAACTAATTGCAACTAAAATGTTCAATTACAAACACGTTTTGCAGAATCTCAATATGGACTACTTCAAGTCTGAACCTCCAGATTGCACATGTGCTAGTTCCCAATTCACATATAATCCGGCTAACAACGTTATTACCGGTGATTTCAATATTGTCTTTAATAAAATTGAGAATGGAAATGGGGAATGTGTCAAAGAGACAACAACCGGACCACAGAACAGACAACGACAGAGGGCCACCAATAGGCAGCGAGAAATCCCCGCACCCGGAGGCGTCCTTCAGCTGGCCCCTAAACGAATATATATACTAGTTCAGTGATAATTGACGTCATACTTAACTCCAAATTATACACAAGAAACTAAAAGAAAAAGTAATACAAGACTAACAAAGGCCAGAGGCTCCTGACTTGGGACAGGCGCAAAAATGCGGCGGGGTTAAACATGTTTATGAGATCTCAACCCTCCCCCGATACATCTAGCCAATGTAGAAAAGTAAACACATAACAATACGCACATTAAAAGTCAGTTCAAGAGAAGTCCGAGTCCGATGTCAAAAGATGTAACAAAAGAAAATAAACAAAATGACAATAATACATAATTAACAACAGACTAATAGCAGTTAACTGACATGCCAGCTCCAGACCTCAATCAAACTGATTGAGAGATTATGTCTTCATCATATGAATATCAGGCACAACCCCTGTCGTTAGGGGTTTAGTATCATACCGTCATAAGATATGAAAAGAGCATAACCCGTGTCATGCCAACAATTGGTTTTTAAATAAATGTGTTTAGTTCCGATGCAAAGACCCTATAAGTGAATCAATATTAAAGCCAAAATATGCAATCTCTAATGACCTGACAACAGTATCGTAACTATATCCCTTCTTAATAAGTCTATTTAAAGGGTTTTTTTAACTTCTGAGGTGAATGCTGACATTTTTGTGCTTTATAAAGAATATTACCATAAAAGATTGGATATGAAATACCTGATCGTATAAGAAGTCTGCATGTTGAGCTATATTTACGAATAATGTCCTTGTACCGATGATAGAATTTAGTAAACGGTTTGACTTGTTTGTGATATCGAAAACCCTGGTGTAATAAATTTTCAGTAAAACATAAATTTCGTTAAAATCTAAAACGTTGTTACGTACACGAGCAAATCGTACAAGTTGAGATATATAAACACCGTAAGATAGTGACAAGGGAATGTCGCCATCTAAAAAATGGATAATTAACGATAGGAAATGAAAAATCATCTCTTTTATCATAAAATTTTGTATTAAGCTTTCCTTTAATGATATAGATATCAAGATCGACGAAAGGGCAGTGGTCATTGTTAGTATTAGCTTTATTTAAAGTAAGTTCAACAGAATAAATTTCTTTAGTATACATACTGAAGTCGTTATTATTGAGAGCCAATATATCATCCAAATATTTAAAAGTATTATTAAATAGATATAGGAAGATGTGGTGTGAGTGCCAATGAGACAACTCTCCATCCAAATAACAATTTAAAAAAAGTAAATGTTTGTATCAGATGTTGTTTTCAAATTATTCAGGAATTTGTTCTTTAATAAAATGGTCGTTAGAAATACCGCAATATTTACAAAATCAAAATCTTAATTGACATACTTTATTTTAATAAAAATGTTTTTATGATCTCCAGGGCGATCAATTCTGGGAAACAGTTTAGAATAACTATATGCCATTATAGTTTGAACGATTTCATACTTAGGACTGCTATATGAAATTGTGTTGCAATCCTCTAAAATTTTATTTAACTTATTAACCGGTAATGAACAGAGCTTTGTTAACAGATAAAGTCTGCCGTTGTTTTTTGAAATAGAAATTAAGTCCGAAATATTGGTATGATTGGTCCGAAATTTTCTTTGATTGCGATTTTTTCTACGACCATGAGAACGTTTTTTACGAACAGTTTTAGAAACTATATCTAAAATGTTAACAGAATTGGTTCTTGATATATTACCAATTCCCATGATATTATCATTAAGACCGAGAGGATAGACTGTCTGTATTTTAATTCAATTATTTTCCGTGATCGTACAAAACTTTGAATAAGATTCACCAGGCTGCTTATTTACTACTTCTAAAGGTTGAACTGTTAAATATTTAGTAGGATTATTGTGCTTTTTAAGGTGTTGATAAATGATACTTTTGAATTTTTTGGGTCTTTTAAAACGATACAGGTGTTCTTGTGTGCGTTTGAATAAATATCGTCCAGTTTCAACTACGTACTGAATACCGCATCCCGGTTTGTTTCATGTGAGTAAATAAATAATACTGTTTGTTTTTCAAGTTATATCAGTTTCAAAATTTAAAGAAAATGTGCGACCATTAAACGTGGACCTTACCGTATTTTTGGTGGAAAGACGGGGACCTGTAACTAATTTTTTGGCACGACACTTATCGATAGAAGGGTAACCACGATATCGATTGTTAAAAATGTTATCGATGGTAGTATTTTTACATAAGCGGTTTTTAAGATTGAGACGTGTAGATACCCTTTGAACGAGTTTAGTATTTAATATTTTCCATTTCTAAGCTTAATGTTTGTTTTTTGTTAATGATACTTCTTTGCGAAATGTGTTATCCAAAGGTCCGAAATATCGTGAGCCTTAATCCATCTCAACTTCAAAATAATGATGGATTCAGTCAAGGATTATGCCAGGCAATTGGCTAAACGCGAGAAAGAAGACGTAGATACTCTTTTCGAATGGATTAAGAAACTGAATGGGTCTATCAATACCCATGCTACGTCAATCTTTAAAGACCCAAATATTGCAAAACACTTGTCTTACCTCCATGACAAATATGTTGTTGTTCACGCAGATAAAGTCCCAAACAACATCGTTTTTGTGTGTAAATCTCATTTCATAAACTGCTTTATAAGTGAATTAGGTATTGACAATTCACCTGGAAACTCAACATATACCATCACCACAGTGTAGATACTATTCTGTACGCTATCCGGAAGTCGCGATTTTCGAAGCGAGAACATTTTGGATCACATTTTAAATTTGATGGGTATACTGAATTAAACGGTAAGTTGATCATCTGTACATTGCTTAATGATTAATTCAGCCGACATTGATATTCTCAAATGGTTTAGAATTAAATTCCGCATAATTAATTATTTGTATCTTTGCCTTAATCAAGAGATTTTCAAGTGCATCACTAAGAAAAATCAGTCGGCGAACCTAAAAACAATCTGTTTACCCTCTTAGTGTACAAATTAACGTAAAAACCTGACTTAATTAACTAAATGAAGTATATTTCAAGTGGTGGTAAAAGTTTTAACCAGATCTTTGAAGCCAGAAATAAGAAAATTACACTTGTTTGAATTTCTCACTGTACGATCAGTCTCGCTTGTATATTTTAAAACTGTATGATCAGTCTTTATGTCACTGTATTCTAGTGGTGATTTCAAAGTTATTTACGATACATTAGAAGGTGGCATTTTTCTAAATAACACAAATATATTTCAATACATTCACATCCTGAAAACTTATGAAACATGTTTTAGCTTGATAGGGTGTACTCGACTTACTACATTAAGTATAAGGATGTTTAAATGTTGCTAACATAAGAGGAAGGTTTGATGTATACTAGTATATAAGTTTCAGAAATGTCCTCCGTTATTCTTAAAATTGTACAAAAACACAGATTTAGTTGTTATATAAAAATGCATGTATTTACACACATTCGAGGCCGTACTGTATATATCACAGTTCCTTTACTTTGTTTAAGATGTAGAGCTGTCTCTTTGACACTCAATTGTACACCACTTTGTCAAGCGATGGGTTATAGTGATAAAGAAGTCCGTCTTTCCGTTCGTCCGTTGGACCGGTACAATATGTTTCGCCGGTTTTGTAAGCGCACCTTCTCATAAACCAGTTAATATACAATGGGGGTTCCGGCCATTTTTAAATGGAGAGGGGGTCCAATCCAGGAGAAAAGGGGATTCCAAATATATGTTCCCATACAAATGCATTGATAGTTAAACAAGGCTTTCAAACTGCCGGATCCCCTTTTTTTGAATCCATCACTGATATAACTATAAATTAATCTTATTCGGTTTCCTTATCATAAATGATAATGACTGTATTGTGCACCGTCTATTTCGAATTTTAGTAAAAACCTTTTATGGGGTTACTTTATATAAGATACGGACTTGAACATTGCATTATATGGGGGCACCCATCAGGTATTTCCAACACCTCCTAAACCAATCATTAAAGTTTTCTGAAATTGCTCCATTGTTACTCGACTAACGCATTATGGACCTTCTATTTCTGTAAACTTACCAAAATTAATTTTATATCACATGAATTACCCCCTGCGCAAAGCTGTCTTTATCCATTTTTTTGTTATTTTAAAAGAGACAAGCTTGATTTATGTTATCATCAATTGGTCAACGGCGGACGGTGTAAATAATCTTTAAAAATGTAATAGCTAAACAGTTAACTGTAACACTACACTATTACAAAGTCCACAAGCGAATCATGCATTACTTTTTAGGTATTTGATTTTAAATTAGACTGATGGAACAAAAATACAATTATTTTGCCGTCTAAAAAAATTCATCAGAAATATATTTGTATTGTCTGATGAAAGTAATTACATGTTATAGTTCCCTGGATAGTTCATAATATCACATATACACGTATATACCTTCAAATTGCTGTTGTTTTTTCTTCAAAATCACGACTGGTTATACAGTGAAAAAATCTGAAATCGCTTCTAGAATACAGTCAGTTCTAGACTGATCGTACAGTAATTTATTTTGGGATCCTCAAGGAAAACATATTTTTTATGGGAAATACGAATATTCTACTTAAATACGAAAAGAATATTGAAACAGTATATATTTAACTGTAAACTGATACAAATATTTGCAATAAAAGATTATTTGCTTTGTACTACGAGAGCAAAATTGTCCATCAATTTCACTTTTTTCTACCAAGTTGATGTGATACACACGTATATTTTATATTCTAATGCATGTTTTTGTTACAGTTACTCATATTTAGGATGCTATATATACCTAGAAGATGTTCAAAGTACTTTGTAGATATAGGAGTAGACAAATGATGAGAAAAGTTACCGTAGGCAAAACCGTCCTGTTAGCCAGTTGGAAATCATCGCTTCGAAAATCGCGACTTCCGGATAGCGTACAGAATAGTATCTACACTGTGATCACGACACTTACCAAAGAAGAAATCCTAGATAATCATAAGTCTGTTCTATGTTTTGATGGCTAATAAAATTGATGTTTATAGTTTAGCTAGAATGAAGTTAAGGGATTTCAATTTTGGTAAGTATTGAACTTGCGTACATGTTGAGTTTCCAAGTGAATTGTCAATCTCTTATTAATTCGTCAAGCAGTTAATGTAAGGTTATTTACACACAAAACGGTGCTGTATGGGGCTTTATCTGCGTGGAGAAAAAAACATATTTGACATAGAGTTAGGACATGCGCTTAGCAAACTTTTGGTCTTTAAAGATAGATGAAGCATTAAGTAAACTAAGAATTTTGACAAATATTCTTGTCCAGCGTATACTTTTTCAAAGATATTTTACTCTGATACTTCAGAGCCAATTTCAATAATGCTTAATGTCAATGGTTCTTATCGTATGTGGTATAAAAGTGTGTCGTTTCACGGTCAGTCAACAAACAATTAAAAGACAGCCATTGCTAAAAAAATAACATAAGGGTAAACATGATGTACATTAATCATTTTATATCCTGAAAACCATAATAGATATAGAAAATCTGACGAGAAAATTTTGAGCATATTCGGTCCTGCCTTTTCTCTTTTCTGTTATTTTCGCCAAATGTCATTTTGTTCGGCACGGGCGTATGACGTTTGCGCCGATTTTGAAAATTTTCATTCTTTCATTTGCGCCGATTTCATTTTTTCATTTGCGCCGATTTTATATTTGCTCCTAATTAGATTTACAGGTAAGTTAATACTTGTACATGTACTGTACTATACCATTGATAAAATCTGGTTATATTTGTTCATTTATGCTGAGACTACTATAACACATAGTATATATAGTAGTCTCAGATGTATGTTAATTTTGATTCATATTTTTCTGGAACTTCTTCTGAACATGATGGATATATCACACACTGAAACGAGCCGAGGAGTCAATTCTTTAATCATCGAGGGCCATATACACATCGAAAGGTTGGTGTCCTGCAACATAGCAACATATCTTACAAATGTACCATAAATCATGTAAAGCCAGAGTCACCACGAATTCTATTGTCAAAACACTGATCGAGCATAAACATGAGGCAGATGTCCGAAAGACAGAGGTTAAAGAACTACTAACATCTCCCCGTAGTGAGCAGGGGACATCTGTTATACACATGTTATGATTGACAATTCATTACATTTGTACAAATGGCTAATGGAAGCTGGTCTAAAATGATAAATGAAAAATAACATGTCTTAGATGGAGAGTTCTCTCATTTGTAATCATATCACATCTTCTTATATCTATTCACCTGTAATTTACCTGTAAAAAATCGGAGCAAATGAAGAAAAAAATCGGCGCAAATGAAAGAAAAAAATCGACGCAAATGAAATGCAGATCGGCGCACATGCAAAACGCTGGTTCGGCACATGTGCGAGGTGCGCGATACAAATTTTTGAAAAACTCTGTTTTGATTGGTTGGGGTATCCATAATTAACTTAAAATGAAATTGGAATAAACGGCAAACTATTATATAGCAAGAATTGGGAAATATAATAAATAGGTTATATTTCATTGGGAAATAAACGTTAAGTGTCAAAATAAGATTTCTTGCATTTATTGAAAAAATAAAATGTTGTTGATTTTAGTCCCCCCAAAAAAATCTGCAATCAGTTATATTTGGTGTTTGCTGTGTATCTTTAATATCTAGCTATTTATGTTTGGAGCTAAAATGTCATTTAATGGTTATAAATCCTATAACTAGTGCGATAATTTAGCAATGTTGACTAACTTGTAGGTCATATTCTACCTGGGTTTTTTTCTTGGTTTTGTTTGGTTTTAAAGTTTCTCTCTGACTCGTCTTTTTTTTACAGAAATGCCAAAAATAGACTAAAATGATGAATCAGGGGAAATAGCTTCTATAAGGAGTTGGTAGGCAATTTTGGCCATGATCAATTAGTTGCAAATCTATATTTGCTGTATATTGTTGGTCTTTAAACATACTATCAATATATTACAGTATCTGCAAATACTGAGTTAATTAGTCTTTCAAGAGCAATAACTCTTATAAGAGGTCAATTCCCGATTCGCCTATGTTGACTTATTTGTAACTCATATTTTGTTGAACCTTTTTACTATTGAAAGATTCTCTCTATGATCTGTACAGTTTCCTTTATAAAAAAAACCGCAAAAGGATAAAATTTAATCCTCATTAACTCATATAAGTTGATATATTTTTAAAGCTTATGCAAACTAAGTTCAAAATGGTTCCAACTTTCAAAAATTCCCATAATTAATTAAAATAGAAACGATTTTTTGATAAAAAAAAAATCCTAAGGTAGTTCTTGTCCAAATGGAATGATTGTTTTCCCATCAAATACAGAAATGTCTGCAGTTTCTTGCAGTAATTATTAAATGCTTGTATGCTGTATATTGTTGGTCTTTAAACTTACTATCAATATATTACAGTATCTGCAAATTCTGAGTAAATTAGTCTTTCAAGAGCAATAACTCTTATAAGAGGTCAATTCCCGATTCGCCTATGTTGACTTATTTGTACCTCATATTTTGTTGAACCTTTTTACTATTGAAAGATTCTCTCTATGATATTTACATTTTCAGTAAGATCTCTGTTTTAAGACAAATACTAATTTCTGACCAACAAAAAAATCATACAGACTGCATGTTTATTGTTTTACATTAGTCAGTTTTGTGTCCTTTATGACTTGCTGTTCGGTATGAGCCAATCCTCAGTGTTAAAGACCGTACTTTGACAAATGATTGTTCAATTTTTGTTTATTGAGACTTGGATGGGGAGTTGTCGCATTGGTTCTCATACAACATCTATCTATTTATACATGTATATAGGAAGAAATGACATATGATTTCAGTTTATTTTTTTCTATGCAAATTAAGATTTCTCAGTAATGACATGTTATCAAATATTTCATCATACCTAGAAAAAAAACTGTACTGTAGACATTTATTAGTTTCTCATTGAAAATCTCATTTATGAGTTTGACTGGCCCTTTGGTGTCTTTCGTCCCTCTTTTATGATCTTTCTTATTTTAAAGCTAATTATTAAATTAGAGCTATGACCCCAATATCACGGTCCACTGAACATAGAAAATGATAGTGCCCGCTTCAGGTTTAATTTTTTTTATTAAATTTTTTGGTCAAGGTAGTTTTTGATGAAGTTGAAGTCCAATCAACTTGAAACATAAAACACATGTTTCCTATGATATGATATTTCTAATTTTAATACCAAATTAGAGTTTTTATCCCAATTTCACGGTCCACTGAACATAGAAAAGATAATGCGAGTGAGGCATATATATATTTGTGTACTATGGACACATTCTTGTTGATAATGGGAAAAAAAGAGTTTTATATGATAAGATATTTTTATTTTCCAATTATGGGCCCCAAAGGGCATAAACATTACAACATCAATATTTTTTTCATAATACAATACAAACAATGAGATAAAAAAAAAAAAAAGTTAAACGAGAACTATTTAAGTTCTAAAGAATACGTAGATAAAGAATCTATAGTATGTTGGTTTTTTTTAATACTAATGCATTTTATTACAAGTGTGGTTGATATAGATAACAAACAAGCAGCCCAAAAGAAAAAAAAGGAAAAATAGATATCCACATATGTATAGTACACAAAAATATGGCACCTAAGTAATTTATAGGAAAGTTTTGGTCCTCATATTTTTTACTTTCTATTTGGTACTTAGTTAAAATTCGATCCGTTGTTGGATTTTACGTAAACCGGAAATCAGGCAAAAACATCAACAACTTTTACTTTAGCTGCGATTTGCACATCTCATTCAACTTGTCAATGCCCGGAGACGTTATTCATTTAAATGTCGGCGGAACCAGGTAATATAAAGTAAAATTGTTGTGACCAGTATAACTATGTACCAGTTAAACATGTTGATTTTATGACATACAAATATGTATTTCTTGACATAAAATATGCTGTATTTTCTCTGGGAACAGAACACCACAGTGGTTTATTACAATTTGCCGGGTTTACTATAAAATTTTTTTAATCATACATGTTTTTTTGGGGTTCGTTTGGATAGTAAACCAGGCAAATTGTAACAAACTCCTGTGATCTAATAGTAATAGTTCACTACTCATGCAAGGTAACAGGTCTGTTCGCTCCAAAACACATTCCCACACTACACATACCGGTATCTGGTACCCCAAACCATACCTGTCAACTGACCCGGATTCTGCGGGTGTGACCCGAGATTTTCACAATTCTGAGGGATCACCCGGATCACCCGCCAGGTCATTGAAATAACCCGGAAATTCAGAAAATGACTCGAATTCACCTGTATTTCTTAGCCTTGAGATTGATTTTCATAAGTAATATTCCTTTGAAATACCGGCAAATTCGTAATTCTTCCATGAACATGCAGTTCATCTAGCTATGTAAACTGTCAAATTAAGTGACCCATTAAGTGTATGGCTTCACTTGACAGCTTTGGTGTCAAACACACTGTTGATTAACACCAATTACCTTAGCTTTAAGTCGTAAATAAATTGCCCTGTTGTTTTACAAAGATATTTCAACTAAGAGTTACTTCCCCTTATTTGTCACCATTCAAAATTATTCCTTATATTTACGTTTTATGGGTGAAAAAGATTAAATCATAATAATATAAAATTCAAATACATATTGAAAAATAACTTTTCATTATTTTTATACCTTTATACAATTTAAAAAAAAAAGTTGAAAATTATTTTTTACATTTATACTTCCTTTAACTGTATTACTATATTTTATCATAGTCTAATTTCCTTATCAATTGAGAGATGAATGTTCATACATGTAATACCTCTACAAGGCTAGTAGTCTCAATTTAAAATTACATTTGAAAAATAAATTTTAGATGATGACAAAAAGTAAAGGACATAAGACTGTGAGGCACAAGTTTATAAAAATCTTTAAAAGTGTAATGAAATAATAAAAAATAAGATTTAAAATGACTTGACCAAGTGAACATGCATTGATGTTTTGATATCTTTGATATACATTATAAGAAAATGTACCATAAATACTGAAATTCAGCTCGAAAAAGTTCGTACGCGTTATGACCTGAGATTTGATTCTTCAATGCAGGTCATGACCTGCATTTTCATCGTCACAGGTTGACAGGTATGCCCCAAACTGATCGGGTACAAGTCAAGTTGGTACCTGGTTAAAAAGGCACTCACTTAAAGTCAATTCGGCATCCAGTAATACTTGATATAAATCATACATGTACAATATATATAATAATTCTGAAAATGTATAAAGGATCTTTCTTTTAATCATTCATTACATCGTTAAAAATGAATTCATAATTTATTGTTCAAAGTTTTTTCAACATTCTATGACCGATGTTTTGATTAGTTTTCTTTTGAATTAAAAACTTGTATCAAACATTTTTGTTGTTTTACAGCTGTTTTCATAATGCTTGCAAAGTAAATCTTTGGTTGGCTTGCTTGCTTTGTTTGCATAATTGTTTATACAAGCTTTGTAAATCAGATTGATATCTTTAAACAATATATATAGGCATAGTTTAACCTGTATATTTCATATTTGATTTTAATTGGGTGTTATCCTAATGATTGTACAATATACCATAAAAGCAAGCAAGCTAACCAAAGTTTTGTTCTACATGCATTAGGAAATTAGCTGTAACTATTTACAGGTAGTTATTGCTGTTTCTTCAAAAACTTGATAAAAATAATACCAAAAGTAGAAAAAGAAAATGGAGATGTAATTTCAAAACAAAAAGATATTTTAAAAGAAGTAAAATCTTTTTATGAAAATTTGTACAAGAATAAAGACAAGTCAAAGGGAGATAAATTTAGTAAACTTAAAGAAGGATTGAAAGATATAAAATTTTAAAAACTAACTGATGATGAGAAAAAAAATCTTGAAGGTGAAATAACAATTGAAGAAGCTGGTTTGATATTGAAAAATATGGAAAATAATAAAACACCAGGATCTGATGGTTTCTCCACAGAGTTCTTTAAAAATTTTTGGAAAGATTTGAAAATTTTTCAGGGGTTAAAAAAATTTGTTACAGCTAACTAGCCCAGGACTTATTGGCAGCAGGACTTTACTAGCCCTGTTGGAAGAACTGCTAGTCCATCAAAACTGACCTGCTAGCCCTAGTATGCCTTTAAAATCAAGAGTTTGCTACATAATACAAAGTGGGTGTCCTTTGTTTTGAAGGAGACATTATACACTGTATTTGATATTTTTGTTGATCTGTTATTTATTCTTTTGGTGCTTAACCTAACTTAGTTGTTCCCACATTCAAAGCAGACTTTTTATTGGCGTTCTTGGGGCAACTAACGGCAATATTCACAGAGCATTGTCTGTTTTTTTTTTCATCAGCAACAGCCAACCTTGCCAGGGGAATCATTGTGTTCCAGTTCTGCCAACTTTTCAGGAAGTGAATGCTTGATTTTTTTGCTAAATTGTAAAGATCAAATAGAAAAAACAATAGATCAAAGGAAAATGCCGCCAAATAAGCATGAACATGTGTCTCGCGCTAAAGACTTGACAGCCCTGCTGTCCTGGACACTATTATTTTTTCCGCGGCTTTTCCTGTCGTATTTAGCATTTTTGGGGGATGAATTTTCAGCCTCATAACTCCCTTCATCTACCGTTTTTCGTTGAAACTGACGAAGTTCCTGGGGTTCCCGTACTAAAATATTAAGAAATATTTTGTTGCATGGTTTCGTGCTCAAGAGCTGTGCAACAAGACAGGTCAATACCAATCAATACATCATACCCCCAAATACCGTTAATTGGATATCTCGGCACGATAAGCAATGTACAATACCCCAAGCCATGGTATGAGAAATCGATATTTAAAGTACGAGAATTGAAATCAACACATGATACCAGGCCATCCAGACAAGCCAGAGTTATTTGTTCTATTTTTAAAATATGTACAACAGGACCTGTACAAACCAGTTCAAATTCTTGGAATCCCGGATGACTTAATTGAATCGAAATGGCTAACATAGAATATATTGATAAAGGGATTTTTCACTTTCCATTTTGGAAACGTCATGAATTTTTTGTTACTAGTCGGATTACACATTTTAATTGATCAAGTCCCGGGCGTCGGGCTAGTGGATTTTTTAACCCCTGCTTTTGTTGTAAACTCCTTGAACAACAGAACTGAGATTGGTGAACTATCTGTTACGCAAAAACAAGGAATCATTACATGCCTGCCGAAGGGAAATAAGCCTAGACATTTCTTAAAAAATTGGCGACCTATATCTTTATTAAATACAGTATATAAAATTGGCTCTGGAGTTATAGCAAAACGCTTTAAAACAGTTTTAGATAAACTGATAGATTTCGATCAAACTGGATTTATTAGTGGGAGATATATTGGAGAAAATCTTCGTTTAATTTATGATATTATGCAATTTACTGAGGAAAAAGATATTCCAGGACTTTTGCTGCTCATAGATTTCGAAAAGGCATTTGATTCGATTTCTTGGGAATTTTTAACCAGTGTCTTGAAGTTGTTCAATTTTGGAGAATCAATAATTAATTGGGTTAAAGTTTTTTATAACAATATCAAATCAGCTGTAAACCAGGGAGGACATCTATCAGAATTTTTTTCTGTTGAACGAGGCTGTAGACAAGGTGATCCCTTGTCGCCTTATATTTTCATTCTCTGTGCTGAGATATTAGCATTAAAAATACGAAATAATGATAAGGTAAATGGTATTACAATTACGCAAGTTGAGTACAAACTTTCACAATTTGCTGATGACACATCTCTTATTTTAGATGGTAAAGAAGAATCTTTGAATGAAGCATTAAATGAATTAGATTGGTTTGGAAATATATCTGGTTTAAATATTAATTTTTCTAAAACACAAGTTATTTGGATAGGAAATAAAAAGTATAGTAATGAGGTATTATGCCAAAATAGAAACCTTACATGGGGAGAAACATGTTTTAAGGTATTAGGTATAAGCTTTGATGTTAATCTTGATAGAATTGTAAAAATTAATTATGATGAAAAAATTGTACAAATTAAATGTGTAATAAGACAATGGTCAAAACGAAATCTTACTGTTATTGGTAGAATTACTGTAGTAAAGACATTGATATTGCCTATTTTAAATCATTTGTTTATATCCTTACCAAATCCAAGTGATGATATTTTAAAAAATGTTATTCAACTTATGTACAATTTTATATGGAGTTCACCAATTGATAGAATTAAGAGAGATGTTTTACAAAATGATATTGAAGATGGTGGACTCAAAATGATAAATCTTAGTGCATTTATTTTAGCACTGAAGTGTACATGGATAAGGATAAAATTGAGAATGGAAATGGGGAATGTGTCAAAGAGACAACAACCCGACCAAATAAAAAACAACAGCAGAGGGTCACCAACAGGTCTTCAATGTAGCAAGAACTTCCCGCACCCGGAGGCGTCCTTCAGCTGGCCCCTAAACAAATATATACTAGTCCAGTGATAATGAACGCCATACTAATTTCCAAATTGTACACAAGAAACTAAAATTAAAATAATACAAGACTAACAAAGGCCAGAGGCTCCTGACTTGGGACAGGCGCAAAAATGCGCGGGGTTAAACATGTTTGTGAGATCTCAACCCTCCCCCTATACCTCTAACCAATGTAGAAAAGTAAACGCATAACAATACGCACATTAAAATTCAGTTCAAGAGAAGTCCGAGTCTGATGTCAGAAGATGTAACCAAAGAAAATAAACAAAATGACAATAATACATAAATAACAACAGACTACTAGCAGTTAACTGACATGCCAGCTCCAGACTTCAATTTAACTAACTTAAAGATCGTGATTTCATCATTTGAAATCAGGCACAATCCTTCCCGTTAGGGTTTTAGTATGATACCATCATAACATATATGAGAAGAACATAACCCGTGTCATGCCAACAACTGTTTTTAGAATAAGTGTGTTTAGTTCCGATGCAAAGACCTTATCAGTGACTCAATGTTAACGCCAAAATATGCAATCTTTAATGACTTGACAACAGTATCGTAATTATATCCCTTCTTAATAAATCTATTCAAAGGTTTTGTAAGTTTCTGAGGTGAATACTGACACCTTTGTGCTTTATAAAGAATATTTCCATAAAAAATTGGATGTGAAATACCTGAACGTATTAGAAGTCTGCATGTTGAGATTATTTAAAACAGACAACAAATGGCAGAATGTTTTTTTGTCAAATGTTCATGTAGAACTTGAAAAATTTTATGGTTGTGGAAGTGTTTATATCCAAAAATTACAGCAACATATCAAAAATAAATTTTGGCAAGATGTTCTGAAAGCATGGCAACTTCTTAGAGAAAAAGATGAATATGACAGTTGGGAATGCTTTCTTGCTAGTCCAATCTGGCTTAACAATAATATAAAGGTAGCAAATAAACCTATTTTTTATAAAGATTGGTTTGAAAATGGTATAAGATTTATAAATGATATTGTAAATGAAGATGGGACCTTTTTCTCTCATCAAAAGATAGAAGAAATGTATCAGATAAATGTGAATTTCATGAGATATAATAGTATTATATCTGCTACATGTATACATGTACATCAAGCATCAAAATCATTTGTGGGAAAAAATCACAAATTAGAACTACCTTTAATTCCATCTGCTATTAAAAGTTCAAAAGGATCTAAAGATATGTATATTGTTTTGAATAAAAATGGAAGTGTTCCCACTAGTCAGTTAAGATGGACTGAAATTTTGGGATCAATCATGAAAAAATTATAAATGATTGTTGTACAATAATATAGTTACATGTACAGTAAGATTAAATAATTGTAACAAATTTCTTCAAAAATTAAATTTATGAAATCAAATTGTACATTTTTATAAGAAATTGAACATTAAACATTTATTTTGGGAATGTGAACATACACAATATATTAGAAGATAAAATTGGTTTTAACCAATGAAATGTACTTTTTACAAAGAATTTTTGTTTGTAACACTGCAAAATATCAAGAATGAAAATATCTTTTTATCTATTACCTTTTAAAAAAATTATAACTCATTAAGAATAGTATATTTGTATATTAAATGAAAAAAATTGTCATTAAAAATAAATAAAACAAATAATGTTAATAACATGTTTAAATGAAATGCTTATAATTAGATATAAAAAAATGTAATCAAATTCTATAAAAATTCTATTTAATAACTGAAAACTTAGCATCATTTTCTTTTCAATTATATATAAAACATCTATACTAAATAGATTTCAATTTCTAGATGATTATTGAAAACTACCAATCTCTCATCTCTTTCTTTCTATCTCTCGCTCGGTTTCAAACTGCTTTATCTTTATATTTTATATTTAAAAAAAAAAATTGCTTCCTAATAGAAAGATGTATTGATTAGATAATATCTATAGATTTATATATTATATATTGCTATTATATTTGTGTATATTATGTTGTAAATTGGAAGTTATAAATAATAAAAATAAAAAAATAAAAAAACTTGATAAAAATCGATGAAGCCCTTCCCAAGCTGTTGTTTAATTATGAGAAAATTAGAACAATAAAAGTGAAAACTATGAGTCCCTTTCATCACTATTCAAACTTGCATGCAAAATAATTAGCAATTTAGTTGTTTTTTTCAGAAAACTTCAAACAGTATTAAATCAATATGTGACACTTTAATAAATAAATTTATATATTAAACAAACAATCATGCTGCTGCAAAATGCTCAACTGGTTAAAACATGTACAAAAATATCCAATACCTTGAATACCTAGAATACACATTAAGTTGAACGAAAAAAGAACACACAGAACCACCCCAAAAATGGAAATAAGTCAATATTTGGATAATCCCTTCTTGATTTTAATCTTTTTGCTTAAAATACTGATTTTTTTTTATATTAAACATATATCTTACATAGGTGCCGATTTAACCAGGTGCCAAATTGACTAGATGCGTATTTGACTATACCGGGTGCCGATTTGACCAGGTACTGATTTAACAAGGTGCCGATTTGACTAGAATTCAACTGATCCATCCCACTTCGATTTGGCCTGATGTCGACCCAGCCCCATAAAAGGTTAATGAATAATCTATTCTGCTTTTTGAAGATTTGGCGACAAATTTAAATCGGTATAAATGAAAATATTGATTCAAGGCCAACTTTTTTTACCAAAAAGCTTTTACATTATTGTCATGATTGTATTAAGCTTCCTTTTTATGTCTTATAAATATATTATTTTATTGTGGCCCGATAGACAATGAACCAGATCGACTTGGGCTGGATCGACATGGGCCAGATCATCATGGGGCCGGTTCAACATGAAAGCCACATACTCACCCCACACATTCGCCTCCTGGTTGCATTCACACCCTAGATATTTTTATTTGAAACCCGGTTAAATTATTAGATGTTTCTTAGATGTAAATATATCTAAATATTTATATTTTCAATTAGGAAAGGGGGCATTAAATTTTACCGGTGTCAGTCTTTACATCCATCTGTTCGCTCCAATACTTTAGTTTTCCTCAACCAAATGTTATGAAACTTACATGACTTATACACAATGCTAAAAAATGTAAGTTACAGATCAAGTCACTATTACTGTTCTAAAGTTAATGCCCTTTTTAAATGGAAAAATTCCAGAATTTGTTCAATGTTTTTGTTTCGTTCTCTAACTTCAGATTGCCTCAACCAAAACACATGAAATTCATACACAATGATTGTTACCACAAAACTCAGATCAAGAACGAAATTTGGTACAATGTAGCATCACTTTTACTGTTCTTGAATTATGTCCCTTTATAAAATAAATTTCTATTAAAATAGATGTCGTGTATTCTGGCAATTAGAAAATTATTCAAACTAGCTGCATATGCAGTGATCTTTGTAAAAAATTAAACAGCAAGGTTTTTGTATTGAAATAACTTAAAATCTGTTTAATAGATGCCTAAATTCAAGAAAAATGAAAAATTGGTAGGCATATTTTTAGTATTGTAATTTTCTGAATCTTGAATTCTTCTGTTCAGTTGTATCATCATGATCATGAAACATGTGAAATGGTATAATTTTTAGGGTTACACTAAATACATTGTATATATTATATGTCATGTATGTCCTGACCAATATGAAAAAAGCCAATAACTTTTTAGTTCTTCGAAGGATCGACTTCAAATTTGATAAAAAGGAAGACAATAATATTAAATATATAAATACATGTATAAAGAATAGAAAAAATAAAAAATTAGAAATTTTAAGAGTTAGAAAACTTGACCTGATCAACATCAACTCTGCCCTGACTAATGTCCTGACTGATAAAAAATGCTAATAACTTTTTTGTTAGCATTTTTCTTATTGGTCAGGAGTCAGGACATAAGTGTAACCCCAATTTTTAACAAACATTTATTTAGTTTACAAAGAGTACCAGGGCATTGGCAAGTGATCAGGGTACTGTCATAATAAATCTATTATTTTAATTGTTCATCATCAAACGTAGGGTATGGTTAGCTTTCAGATTCTCTACATCTCTCCAGACATATACAAGACTCATTTTTATACGACCGCAAATTTTTTTTGGGGTTTGTATAATGCTATGGTGTCATCTACGTCGTTGTCCGAAGACACATTTGATTTCTGGACAATAATTTTAGTTTAAGTGAATGGATCTCTATGAATTTTTCTTAGAAGGTTCCAAACCACAAAAGGAAGGTTGGGATTGATTTTGGGGATGATGATCCCAACCTTTTAGGAATTATGGGCACAAAAGGGGCCCATAACAAGCATTTTTCTAGTTTCAGGATAATAACTTGTGTTTAAGTGTTTCGATTGCTCTGAAATTGTACCACAATGTTTAATACCACAAGTAGAAGGTTGGGATTCATTTTAAGGGTTATGGTACCAACAGTTTAGGAATTTAGGGCCAAAATCAAGCATTTTTGTAGTTCCTGGACAATAACTTGTGTGTGAGTCTATGGATCTCTCTGACATTGTTCCACAAGGTTCCATATCACAAAGGGAAGTCTGTGATTGAATTTGGGGTAATTGCCCCAAACATGCAGGAATTAGGGGGGGGGGAAGGGTCAAAAACAAGCATTTTTATACTTTCCAGACAATAACTTGTGTTTAAGTGTATGGATATCTCTAAAGTTATACCGCAAGGTTCCATACTATAAAGGAAAGGCTGGGATTGAGTTTGGGGGTAATTGCGCCAAGGGGGGGGGGGTCCAATTTTTTTAAGCGGTTCATATTTTTTTTTTTTTTAAATTTCAAATTTCAAATTTTTGAAAAGTTTCAAAAATAATACAATTGCACAGTATTGCACAATAGATTTGTAAGATCTTTGACCACATTTATTTTGCGTCAGAAACCTTAATTATGTCAAAAACTTGATCGCAATCAAAATTCAGACAGTATCAAGCATGAATATTGGACCCAACTGTTCAGGATTCGACCTCTGCAGTCGTATTAGACTGTGCTCAGCGAAGCATTTTATTTTATTTTGTTCATCAACAAACGTAGGGTATGGTTATTTTTCAGATTCTCTACATCTCGCCAGACTTTGACATGGATACATGACTCATTTTTTTATTTGTTCATCAACTAACTTAGGGTATTGTTATTTTTCAGATTCTCTACATCTCGCCAGACTTTGACATGGATACAAGACTCATTTTTTACCAGGTAAGTACTGTGGATTCATTTATTTTTCGTGTATTGAAGAAAAATTGTGTTAATTTTGTGGATATTTAATTTCGTAATTTTGCAATAGACAACTTTCGAGTTCGATGCATTTCCGTCAAAAACTCTGGTTTTAGTGAACGTCATTTGTGCGTTTAGGGGCGTCGTCACTTCCGTTTCAATGTTGAGCGAGTGGTTGGAAAACTATAATTCTATATTGTACGAATTATTCAGCAAATTAAATTCTCAAAATTGACAATCAGCACTGCTGTCATTAGGGAATTGTCATTAAATACCTACAGAACAACCATTATTTCTAGTTTATCCTGCACAACGACGATCACTAAGACGCTTGATGAACGTAAATAGTGCAGGGATACAGGCGATCCCCTCGATCTGGTAAACGACGTCATAAAGGCGCGCATAATTGACGAGTTTTTGCCGGTGACGGATGAACTCGAAAGTGGTCTATTATTTCATTGTAAGCCTATTGGAAATTTATTTTTCATTGATCATTTAAATTTAATAATTACCCACCAAATCCACGAAAATAGTTATACATCAAATAATAATGAATCCACAATAACACATGTAAGTTTAGAAAGAAACAGTGATATGCTGCAAGGAGAGAATATATAGAGAATAATTAAGATGTATATATCAGATATATACAAATATTAAAAAGCAATAACAGCAACGATAATAAACTTTCAGAAAATTGTTGTTTCAAAGGATTGTTACATGGAAAACAAGTTACAAACCAATAAATCAAATGAATCGAAACAATAAATCAAAACACATATGATCATTGCTGTAGAATTACACATTCTCAGAACAGTCAGTACACATAATCTTAATAGTCAAAGTACACATGATCAATAACAGTCAAAATACACATGAAAAGAATAAAAAAACACTTCATTAGAACAAAGTACACATGAGAAGAACAGTCAAAATACCCTAAAGCTTACATGGGTTTAGTCATTTTAACCTGGTTCTATGAATTATATCTAAAACACACAAGGAACAAAAATAAGATGCAAGAAATCGGAACATAATTCTCAGATAAAGAGCAGGTAGATTACAGTACTGTTCTTGTACAAGTTTCCTCAAAATAAAAAAAAAATGCTATTTTATTTAAACACATATATTGATTCGGTCATGACAGATTGTGAGTTTTATTTGTAATCCTATAGAGCACTGGTGTTGGTTTCACAAAAAAACTTAACTAAGATTGATTGCAATTTAATAAGTATACTGAATTATATATGACTTACAACCAATCTTAGTTGTAATTTTTTTTTGTGAAACCGACTCTTGTTTTTCCATATATATAATTATCTTCAGTGATGTAGCAATGAAGTGAAAATGACAAGTAGTAAAAAGTTTTATTTTGTTTCAGTCTGTTAAGTGGAAGGATTCTATCACTGAAAGATGAGACTGGCGCTGTAAGTTTTAACAGATGATTTTATTTGTATCTATAACCATGATATAGGCTTAAATTCTGCTAATTTAAAGATAAGATGTGGTATGATTGCAAATGAGACAACAATCCACCCAAGTTCAAATGAAGTGGATGTAACTGTACAGCCTTCAACAATGTGAAAACCCATATATACCAGTTAAAAAATCTGCAAGTCATTAAAATGACAGATTCAACCAAATTTGCACAGATTCTTCACATAAACATGAAGCTGTGCATCTCCTATTTTAATTTTGTGTTTTCCAGGTGCAGGATTTTCCCGTTGCGTTGAAGACTCAATTTTATTCCATAACAAACTTTTCTACTTCAATTATTTTCAGACAACAGAGGAAACACAGGAAACCCTCATTTTGTTTATAAAAATGGTGCAGATCAGATACACAATATTTTGAAATATAAATAAAGAAAAAGATGCATTGGCTATACAGTAAATATTATGTTATCTTCTAATTATATAAATTAATGATTGACAAATGTTTGATATCTTGTAGATATTTATTGACAGAGATCCTAAGCTGTTTTCTGTCATTTTAAATTTTCTTCGAAGTAAAGATGTGGACTTAAGGTAAGTACATGTAAGCAATTTCTTTGCTCCACAGTTTGAAAACAGAGAAACTTCAGTAGAAATATAAAATAGACATGGTTTTATTATATTATTTTATCTTAGAAATCAATGAAGAAAAATTTGCCTGACCTAATGTTATTATTTTTTTTAACTTATTATAACGGAAAGAAATGAGACAGCAACCTGACATCACACATAATCTATCGGTGTATATATAAATCACAACAATTGGCCTCCTTTTATTATTTCTGTGGAGGTAAATAAGAATAACTTAAAAGTAATACAATTATAATAATTAGTCTATAAATTATTTGAATGTAGACAGACCTCATGTAAATTCATATGCTTACTGTTATATATATTTTTGTTCCAGTGGTATAAGTTTATCTGCACTGAAGCATGAAGCGGAGTATTTTGGAATAACACCGTTAGGTAAGTTTGAATATTATAAAACATGTAATGAAGAGTTGAAATCCTACTCATGAATCATTAGACAGAGTATTTTGAATCCTACACTTGAGTCATGTGACAAGTCATTTTGAAATCCTAAACTAGTGGCAGCATTTTTAAATCTTAGACAATAGACAAAATAACAAGATACAATTTTGGAGAGAAAAATATGCTTTAAGGTGAGCTTAAAATATCCAAAGCTATATCATAAAACAATAGCATAATATTGAAAACAAAACCTATACAGCATAGTCAACTATGAAAGACACAGAAAATGACAAACGACAATTCAAACAAGAAAACGGACAGCTTAACTTGTGTACACAATAATGAATGAAAAAAACAAATATGTAACACAACAACAAATGACAACCACTTAATTACAGGTTCCTGACTTAGGACAGGCACATACAGATTGTATAATGCACATTCCTGTTGGATAAGTTTGAAACTCATTAAATTCCCATTTTCACATCTAACATCTAACTTACCCTCACATGAAAAAACGCAACAAAAATGAAAAAAAATATTGATGGATAATTTGATAATCTCAAAATTTTGCTTGTATCTTCAAATGGAAGTCACAAAATGTTTGTTTAAGTAGTTACACATTTATACCTAACATAAGTATTCAATGCTCAAAAGCTGTAATTTAATTTTACATACAGACCTATTTGTTTCATTAAAAGTTTGAATATATACATTATTTTATTTTACAGTCAGAAGATTAGTTCTTTGTGAAGATTTGGAGCATTCATCATGTGGAGATGTTTTATTTCATGGATCCTTAGGTCCTCCATGTAAGTACACTGTATTATTTCATGGATCCTTAGGTCCTCCATGTAAGTACACTGTATTATTTCATGGATCCTTAGGTCCTCCATGTAAGTACACTGTATTATTTCATGGATCATATCAATGATATGCAGTTGAATAAGCATTGGTACATTTCATTGTTGGTGATAGAGATTATTTTGCTACCCCCTCTCCCACCCACCCACCCACTTTTCAGTCATGGTCAATTAACTCTGAAAAAATGTGGTATGATTGCCCAGACAACTTTCCACCAGAGACAAAAAACAGCAGTAATAACTATAGGTCACCATATGTCCTTTGATAATGAGCAAAGCCATACTGCATAGTTATACATGTACAAATGTAGCTTTAAAAGGTGCCAGAAAACAATTCAAACAGAAAACTATCGATCTGATTTAAGTACAGTTTGCATGTATTAGGATGTGATTAGGTCAGTTTAAGAGTACTGCAAATTCAGAAATTATTGTGTGCATTTATTATTGCAATTTTGTCATTTTTTTTACTAAAATGTGATTTTAATTTTTGCAATATTGAGAAAAATCCTGTTTAGTTCATATGAAATATTTCAAAATGGGAGTTTAAATTATTGCAAATATAACCCTGTCACATTTACACAATCATTAAAACATCGCAATAATTTCTGAATTTACAGTAATCATTACTGGTAGTTCCAAAATATTTGCTATGCAGATGTACTAGCATTTACACAATTCATTTTCATGAAGATTAAACAAAAATGTTTTGTTCAGTAAATTTTTTTGGTACGTCTTCAGATTAAAGTAATAACTTATGCTTATATATATACTTTAAAAAAAAATGTGTTTATGATTTTTGTTGTTCATTTGTACTACTTATACCAGTTCTTCCAAGTAGATAATTACCTTTTGTAATTACAGGCCCACCTGTGCCAGAGATTTTAGAGAAGAAACCAGTTAGTCAATCAACAAGTAATATAACCAGATCTCCACAACATACAACACAGGCTCATGCAAGGTAAGGGAGGTCTGAGGTTAATCAACAAGTAATATAACCAGATCTCCACAACATACAACACAGGCTCATGCAAGGTAAGGGAGGTCTGAGGTTAATCAACAAGTAATATAACCAGATCTCCACAACATACAACACAGGCTCATGCAAGGTAAGGGAGGTCTGAGGTTAATCAACAAGTAATATAACCAGATCTCCACAACATACAACACAGGCTCATGTAAGTTAAGTTAGATCAGAGGTCAATCAACAAGTAATATAACCATATCTCCGCAACATACAACACAGGCTCATGTAAGTTAAGTTAGATCAGAGGTCAATCAACAAGTAATATAACCATATCTCCACAACATACAACACAGGCTCATGTAAGTTAAGTTAGATCAGAGGTCAATCAACAAGTAATATAACCAGATCTCCACAACATACAACACAGGCTCATGCAAGGTAAGGGAGGTCTGAGGTCAATCAACAAGTAATATAACCAGATCTCCACAACATACAACACAGGCTCATGTAAGTTAAGTTAGATCAGAGGTCAATCAACAAGTAATATAACCAGGTCTCCCCAACATACAACACAGGCTCATGCAAGGTAAGGGAGGTCTGAGGTCAATCAACAAGTAATATAACCAGATCTCCACAACATACAACACAGGCTCATGTAAGTTAAGTTAGATCAGAGGTCAATCAACAAGTAATATAACCAGGTCTCCACAACATACAACACAGGCTCATGTAAGTTAAGTTAGATCAGAGGTCAATCAACAAGTAATATAACCAGGTCTCCACAACATACAACACAGGCTCATGTAAGGTAAGGGAGGTCTGAGGTCAATCAACAAGTAATATAACCAGATCTCCACAACATACAACACAGGCTCATGTAAGTTAAGTTAGATCAGAGGTCAATCAACAAGTAATATAACCAGGTCTCCCCAACATACAACACAGGCTCATGCAAGGTAAGGGAGGTCTGAGGTCAATCAACAAGTAATATAACCAGATCTCCACAACATACAACACAGGCTCATGTAAGTTAAGTTAGATCAGAGGTCAATCAACAAGTAATATAACCAGGTCTCCACAACATACAACACAGGCTCATGTAAGTTAAGTTAGATCAGAGGTCAATCAACAAGTAATATAACCAGGTCTCCACAACATACAACACAGGCTCATGTAAGGTAAGGGAGGTCTGAGGTTAATCAACAAGTAATATAACCAGATCTCCACAACATACAACACAGGCTCATGTAAGGTAAGGGAGGTCTGAGGTCAATCAACAAGTAATATAACCAGATCTCCACAACATACAACACAGGCTCATGTAAGTTAAGTTAGATCAGAGGTCAATCAACAAGTAATATAACCAGATCTCCACAACATACAACACAGGCTCATGCAAGGTAAGGGAGGTCTGAGGTTAATCAACAAGTAATATAACCAGATCTCCACAACATACAACACAGGCTCATGCAAGGTAAGGGAGGTCTGAGGTCAATCAACAAGTAATATAACCAGATCTCCACAACATACAACACAGGCTCATTCAAGGTAAGTGAGGTCAAAGGTTAATCAACAAGTAATATAACCAGGTCTCCACAACATACAACACAGGCTCATGTAAGTTAAGTTAGATCAGAGGTCAATCAACAAGTAATATAACCAGGTCTCCACAACATACAACACAGGCTCATGTAAGTTAAGTTAGATCAGAGGTCAATCAACAAGTAATATAACCAGATCTCCACAACATACAACACAGGCTCATTCAAGGTAAGTGAGGTCAAAGGTTAATCAACAAGTAATATAACCAGGTCTCCACAACATACAACACAGGCTCATG
This sequence comes from Mytilus edulis, assembly GCA_019925275.1. Classification (NCBI taxonomy): domain Eukaryota; kingdom Metazoa; phylum Mollusca; class Bivalvia; order Mytilida; family Mytilidae; genus Mytilus; species Mytilus edulis. Next base: position 116,449,320 of record CM034350.1, on the reverse strand, counting down.
TAAGTTAAGTTAGATCAGAGGTCAATCAACAAGTAATATAACCAGATCTCCACAACAACATACAACACAGGCTCATGTAAGTTAAGTTAGATCAGAGGTCAATCAACAAAGTAATATAACCAGATCTCCACAACATACAACACAGGCTCATGCAAGGTAAGGGAGGTCTGAGGTAATCAACAAGTAATATAACCAGATCTCCACAACATACAACCAGGCTCATGTAAGTTAATTAGATCAGAGGTCAATCAACAAGTAATATAACCATATCTCCACAACATACAACACAGGCTCATGTAAGTTAAGTTAGATCAGAGGTCAATCAACAAGTAATATAACCAGATCTCCACAACATACACCACAGGCTCATTCAAGGTAAGGGAGGTCTGAGGTCAATCAACAAGTAATATAACCAGGTCTCCCCAACATACAACACAGGCTCATGTAAGTTAAGTTAGATCAGAGGTCAATCAACAAGTAATATAACCAGATCTCCACAATATACAACACAGGCTCATGTAAGTTAAGTTAGATCAGAGGTTAATCAACAAGTAATATAACCAGATCTCACACAAATACAACACAGGCTCATGTAAGTTGTTAGATCAGAGGTCAATCACAAGTAATATACCAGATCTCCACAACATACAAACACAGCTCATGTAAGTTAAGTAGATCACGGTCAATCAACAAGTAAATAACCAGGTCTCACAACATACAACACAGGCTCAATGTAAGGTAAGGGAGGTTGAGGTCAATCAACAAGTAATATAACAGATCTCCACAACATACACCACAGGCTCATGTAAGTTAAGTTAGATCAGAGGTCAATCAACAAGTAATATAACCAGATCTCCACAACATACAACACAGGCTCATGTAAGTTAAGTTAGATCAGAGGTCAATCAACAAGTAATATAACCAGATCTCCACAACATACACACAGGCTCATGCAAGGTAAGGGAGGTCAGGTAATCAACAAGTAATTAACCAGGTCTCCCCAACATACAACACAGGCTCATTAAGTAAGGAGGTCTGAGGTCAATCAACAAGTAATATAACCAGATCTCCACAACATACAACACAGGCTCATGAAGTTAAGTTAGTCGAGGTCAATCAACAAGTAATATAACCAGATCTCCACAACATACAACACAGGCTCATGCAAGGTAAGGGTCTGAGGTTAATCAACAAGTAATATAACCAGTCTCCACAACATACAACACAGGCTCATGTAAGTTAAGTTAGATCAGAGGTCAATCAACAAGTAATATAACCAATCTCCACAACATACAACACAGGCTCATGGTAAGTAGTGAGGTCAATCAACAAGTAATATAACCAGATCTCCACAACATACACACAGGCTTTAAGTAAGTAGTCGAGGTCAATCAACAAGTAATATAACCAGATCTCCACAACATACAACACAGGCTCATGAAGTAAGGAGTCGGGTCAATCAACAAGTAATATAACCAATCTCCACAACATACAACACAGGCTCTGTAGTTAAGTTAGATCAGAGGTCAATCAACAAGTAATATAACCAATCTCCACAACATACAACACAGGCTCATGTAAGTTAAGTTAGATCAGAGGTCAATCAACAAGTAATATAACCAGTCTCCACAACATACAACACAGGCTCATGAAGGTAAGGGAGGTCTGAGGTAATCAACAAGTAATATAACCAGATCTCCACAACATACAACACAGGCTCATGTAAGTTAAGTTAGATCAGAGGTCAATCAACAAGTAATATAACCAGATCTCCACAACATACAACACAGGCTCATGTAAGTTAAGTTAGATCGAGGTCAATCAACAAGTAATATAACCAGTCTCCCAAATACACACAGGCTCATGTAAGTTAAGTTAGATCAGAGGTCAATCAACAAGTAATATAACCAGTCTCCACAACATACAACACAGGCTCATGAAGTAAGGAGTCGAGGTCAATCAACAAGTAATATAACCAGATCTCCACAACATACAACACAGGCTCATGTAAGTTAAGTGATCGAGGTAATCAACAAGTAATATAACCAATCTCCACAACATACAACACAGGCTCATGTAAGTAGTAGATCGAGGTCAATCAACAAGTAATATAACCAGATCTCCACAAATACAACACAGGCTCATGTAAGTTGTTAGATCAGAGGTCAATCAACAAGTAATATAACCAGATCTCCACAACATACAACACAGGCTCATGTAAGTAAGAGGTCGAGGTCAATCAACAAGTAATATAACCAGGTCTCCCCAACATACAACACAGGCTCATTAAGTTAAGAGTCGAGGTCAATCAACAAGTAATATAACCAGATCTCCACAACATACAACACAGGCTCATGTAAGTTAAGTTAGATCAGAGGTAATCAACAAGTAATATAACCAGATCTCCACAACATACACCACAGGCTCATTCAAGTAAGGGAGGTCTGAGGTCAATCAACAAGTAATATAACCAGATCTCCACAACATACAACACAGGCTCATGTAAGTTAAGTTAGATCAGAGGTCAATCAACAAGTAATATAACCAATCTCCACAACATACAACACAGGCTCATGTAAGTTAAGTTAGATCAGAGGTCAATCAACAAGTAATATAACCAGATCTCCACAACATACAACACAGGCTCATGTAAGTTAAGTTAGATCAGAGGTCAATCAACAAGTAATATAACCAGTCTCCACAACATACAACACAGGCTCATGTAAGTTAAGTAGATCGAGGTCAATCAACAAGTAATATAACCAGATCTCCACAACATACAACACAGGCTCATGTAAGTTAAGTTAGATCAGAGGTCAATCAACAAGTAATATAACCAGATCTCCACAACATACACACAGGCTCATTAAGTTAAGTAGTCGAGGTCAATCAACAAGTAATATAACCAGTCTCCCAACATACAACACAGGCTCATGAAGTTAAGTAGTCGAGGTCAATCAACAAGTAATATAACAATCTCCAAACATACACACAGGCTCATGAAGTAAGTAGTCAGAGGTCAATCAACAAGTAATATAACCAGATCTCCACAACATACAACACAGGCTCATGTAAGTTAAGTTAGATCAGAGGTCAATCAACAAGTAATATAACCAGATCTCCACAACATACAACACAGGCTCATGTAAGTTAAGTGTAGGATCATGAGGTCAATCAACAAGTAATATAACCAGATCTCCACAACATACAACACAGGCTCATGCAAGGTAAGGAGTCTGAGGTCAATCAACAAGTAATATAACCAGATCTCCACAACATACAACACAGGCTCATGTAAGTTAAGTTAGATCAGAGGTCAATCAACAAGTAATATAACCATATCTCCACAACATACAACACAGGCTCATGTAAGTTAAGTTAGATCAGAGGTCAATCAACAAGTAATATAACCAGATCTCCACAAATACACACAGGCTCATGTAAGTAAGGATCGAGGTCAATCAACAAGTAATATACCAGATCTCCACAACATACAACACAGGCTCATGTAAGTTAAGTTAGATCAGAGGTCAATCAACAAGTAATATAACCATATCTCCACAACATACAACACAGGCTCATGTAAGTTAAGTTAGATCAGAGGTCAATCAACAAGTAATATAACCAGATCTCCACAACATACAACACAGGCTCATGTAAGTTAAGTTAGATCAGAGGTCAATCAACAAGTAATATAACCAGGTCTCCACAACATACAACACAGGCTCATGTAAGTTAAGTTAGGGTCAGAGGTCAATCAACAAGTAATATAACCAGATCTCCACAACATACAACACAGGCTCATGTAAGGGAAGGAGGTCAGAGGTCAATCAACAAGTAATATAACCAGATCTCCACAACATACAACACAGGCTCATGTAAGTTAAGTTAGATCAGAGGTCAATCAACAAGTAATATAACCAGTCTCCACAACATACACACAGGCTCATGTAAGGTAAGGAGGTCTGAGGTCAATCAACAAGTAATATAACCAGATCTCCACAACATACAACACAGGCTCATGTAAGTTAAGTTAGATCAGAGGTCAATCAACAAGTAATATAACCAGATCTCCACAACATACAACACAGGCTCATGTAAGTTAAGTTAGATCAGAGGTCAATCAACAAGTAATATAACCAGATCTCCACAACATACAACACAGGCTCATGTAAGTTAAGTTGAGATCAGAGGTCAATCAACAAGTAATATAACCAGATCTCCACAACATACAACACAGGCTCATGTAAGTTAAGTTAGATCAGAGGTCAATCAACAAGTAATATAACCAGATCTCCACAACATACAACACAGGCTCATGTAAGGTTAAGTTAGATCATGAGGTCAATCAACAAGTAATATAACCAGATCTCCACAACATACAACACAGGCTCATGTAAGTTAAGTTAGATCAGAGGTCAATCAACAAGTAATATAACCAGATCTCCACAACATACAACACAGGGGGGGGGGGGGGGGGGGGGGGGGGGGGGGGGGGGGGGGGGGGTTAGATCAGAGGTCAATCAACAAGTAATATAACCAGGTCTCCACAACATACAACACAGGCTCATGTAAGGTAAGGAGTCTGAGGTCAATCAACAAGTAATATAACCAGATCTCCACAACATACAACACAGGCTCATGTAAGTTAAGTTAGATCAGAGGTCAATCAACAAGTAATATAACCAGATCTCCACAACATACAACACAGGCTCATGTAAGTTAAGTTGTCGAGGTAATCAACAAGTAATATAACAGTCTCCAATCAACAAATGTAATAATAGACTCGAGGTCAATCACAATAATAAACCAATTCCCACATACAACACAGGCTCATGTAAGTTAAGTTAGATCAGAGGTCAATCAACAAGTAATATAACCAGTCTCCACAACATAAACACAGGCTCATGCAAGGTAAGGGAGGTCGAAAGGTCAATCAACAGTAATATAACCAGATCTCCAAACATAAACACAGGCTCATGCAAGTTAATGTTAGTCAGAGGTCAATCAACAAGTAATATAACAGATCTCCACAACATACACACAGGCTCAATGTAAGTTAAGTAGTCGAGGTCAATCAACAATAATACAGATCTCACACATACAACACAGGTATGAGTAAGGTTCTGAGGTTAATAATAATTAAACCAGAGTCTCCACAACATACAACACAGGATCATTAAATAAGTATTTTAGAGTCAATAAACAAGTAATAAACCAGATCTCCAACATACACACCAGCTCATGAAGAATTTAAGTAGATTGAGGTAATCAACAAGTAATATAACCAGATCTCACAACATAATAGACACAGGCTCATGTAAGTTAAGTTAGATCAGAGGTCAATCAACAAGTAATATAACCAGGTCTCCCCAACATACAAGATGGACTAATGCAAGGTGAGTGAGGTCAGAGGTCAATCCACAAGTAATATAACCAGGTCTCCCCAACATACAACACAGGCTCAAAGTGCAAGGTAAGCGAGGTCAGAGGTCAATCAACAATTTATATCACCACCAATTAACACATGCTAATGCAAGGAAAGATGGGTCAAAGGTCAATCACTAAATAACAAGAACAAATCAGTACACCATACAACACTGGGTTATACAAAGTAATTGGTGTTAAGAGGACGATACAATCTGTAAAGGTTTGCAGATCTCAATAAAATATAGCACAGAGTCTTCTAAGTTTAATAGGGTTACTACTGGAAGATCTCTTCAGCATAAATGAGGTTGGAGTTTTGATGTTAATTTTGATATCTTGTGAAAAAAATGATTGTAGAGTGCCACATCCTGCTCACATCAGAGAAAAATTTTCAGTCTCCTCCAGAATTATTTAATTTTCACAATTATTGAAAAAATTACATTAAACAAATTAGTACCACAGACATGTCGGTTTGGAATGAAATTTTCATTGATTTTTAAAGGAAATATGTTTAACCTTGCACATGTCATTTGAAATGAAGTAAGTAGTTCTAAAGGTTTCAAATATTTCATATAACTGTCGGGTGTTGATATAAAAATAGAGAGATGGGGAAATGATTGACTATGAGACAAACATCCACCAGAGACCAAATGATGCTGATGCATGTTAATAAGAGTGTGCCACATGCTAAGATGGCATTTAGAAAAAAAAAATCAAACAGTCATTATCAATTGAACAATAAACAGTAAACATTTAATTATTGTAGGAGCCAATCCATGCATGTAAACCAAGCTCCCCCCAGACAAGATGCTGCTACCAGAGTTACTTCATGTTTTGGATGTGTAGAATCACGAACGTCATTTCGTAATGTACAAGTAGACAAACACAGGTCTGATGTTTTAGGTAAGATAATTATACATTATTACTATGCACAATACTGAAATTCATAATGCATATCCATAATTATATAAATATTAGTCTGAACATGTGAAAATTTTGCGATAAATGATAACTTGTATTAAAACTCTGTAAAAAGAACAAAGATTTGACATTGTTAGGCTAAATTTGAGACAAAGTATATATTATAAATTTACACCTGAAAAAACAAAACAATATTTGAACTTTGACATCTAAAACCAAAGTTTATACTTTGCAATCATACCACATCTTCTTATATCTATTTATATTCAGATGTTATAACTGGATGATATTTTCTATCAATAAACAAATTCATTTTATTTTTCAGGATATTTGAATCCACTGAAAGTAACCATGGTACAAGGCCATCATAATTGGATTTGTATTTCATATCCACATTTTGTTTGTTGTTTCAGGTAAATCAACCAATCTGTTTAATACTTTAGGGTGATAACATTGTATTACATGTATTTAGAAAGATGATATTAAGACAGAGATGAATAAAATGAAAAAACAAATGTTATGTCAGAAATAGGACTTCCTTTGAATCAATTTAAGCCTTAAATTTTTGGGAATCATTCAATAATTCTGGAATTTCTCTGAAACATGTCTCTGTTTCCCCAAATTGTTACCACATCAAAACATTTTGGCATAGAACATCAATGTAACGTTAATTTATATATTATAGTACAATTGTACATGCATCACCTTGCAAAATGATTTCTATGAGAAAAATTAATGATAAAATATAATTCTTTGTAGAATGAAGGATTCAACAGGGTGGCATCATATATGGAGTAGTCCTTACATGGAGAATGCTGTGGATAGAGTGGCATTAAATGCTAAGGTTGTGGCACAGAATCAAGAGAATACAAACAAAATGGTGGCAGCTTCCATGGGAAGTTTTGTTCAACTGTGGTTGATCATGGATGACGGCAGTAGCAGAGAAATAGGTAACATAGATGATAGAACAGGTCTTTTATTTGAATTGTTTCACATTAAGATTGTTGAAGGCCGTATGGTGACCTATAGTTGTTAATTTCTTTGTCATTTGGTCTCTAATGGAGAGTTGTCTAATCTGCAATCATACCACATCTTCTTTTTTATATTAGTTGAGGACTGAGAATTTTTGTCAAATGTTAGGACTTCTTAGTTTTCCCCTACTATACAGAGTAAAATATTTTGCCCTATAACACCCATTTAATATTTCTAAGAAGACTTCAATAGCTAAAAAAGTCTGATTCATTTTTTCCTACAATTTTTTTTTAATTAAATATTTCGTAAAGAGTTCCATAACCTATCAATATTATTAGCTATTCTGACTTAAAGTATAAATTCTAAACTCTAGATTATTTTAATATCACCCAAGTATATCCTGAAGTCAATCCTGGACTCTTTTAAGCTGACCATACAGTATGGGCTTTGTTCATTGTTCAATGCTGAATAGTGACCTTTAGTCGCTTACATTCAAGTCCTTTGGTTTCCTTTGGATACTTGTCAAAAATAAAATTGAGAAAGGAAATGCCGAATGTGTCAAAGCTACAACAACTCGTTAAGTGTTTACTGAATATTTATGGTTAGAAAGGGAAATGGAGTTTCTTTGCTAAAATCTCATCAAGGGTGAAAACCCTAAGATGCGATGCAGCCAAGAAACTTCCTTAGAGTTGAGAGACTACTGTAAACCAACTTATTTTCGCGGATACTTTATTTCGCGTGTATCCCCAGCTAGTCAATTTCACGGCGATTTAATTTCGCGATTTTCTTTTTAACTTGATGTCGTTTGATAGGGAAAGATCGAAGTTATACATTTTCGCGACGATTTAATTTCGCGTTATTTTTCTACTCGCGGAAATCGCGAAAATAAATCGCGCGCGAAATTTAGTTGGTTTACAGTATTCTTTAAAAAAAATTCTAGGCCGTGAGGTTAGCTTATGATGTCATCATATTCTCACTCTACTTAAAATTTAGAATTATCACATATAAATATCTAAGCAAAATTAGAGAAAAAAGCAAATAAATTGCTCGAGAAAATAAGCTTGTTAACTGTAATGATATTTATACATTTTTTTTGTAGGAATGTTTGATTTGAGTGTATCAGTGGACTCTTTGTTCTTTATTGGAAGTCAGCTTGTGGCATTGAGTCAGTTTGGTAAAATAGGTGTGTGGCATTCCATGACTCAGCATTGGCAGGTTAGTATTATAG